>WURT03369545.1:0-23648 GCA_009936505.3 Holothuria glaberrima | reverse complement strand
GCAGAAGGTTCCATTTTTAAAGTCTTTGGTATGACTCGACCTGGGAATCGAACCCGGGCCTCCCACGTGAGAGGTGGGCCATGATGAAGTTATGAACAAATGATGAGAACTGACCAAAAGGTTTTCAAATGTTTTGAAGATTTGTCGGAAAGTGAAACATGTAGTCAAAATTTTGAACATCGTTTACTTGTACACGTTGTTGGTCGTTGTTCAGGTTTGTTTTGAATGGAGTCCACACAATCATACCTTTGTTCAAAATATTGTCATACACATGTATGATGGTGTTTTGAACAAATGTATGATTGTTTGTTTAAAGGGACATTAAAATGTAGGAAATAAAGTGTAGCTTGAACGTATAAAGTTTCACATACTCTTTATTGAAAGACTGTGACTTGTGAGGTCAGGTTTTATTCAATTTTAAATTTGTTTTTCATATATGCACAAAATACGTACATAGTATAAGCTCAAGGTACATGGAAGAAAGAAGAAACTGTTAACAAACTTGTGACCTGGGAATATCATCAACAACCAAACTACAGTCCAAAAGTCAGAAGAAGGGTTCCCCCTCCAATAGAAAGAGTGCAAAATATAACAAAAACCACATGAAAGAGGAGAAAAAGGAGGAAAACAAGGAATAACGTGGAAGTGAATACAAAAGCAAAAGGGCATTTGGAAAGTTTAGGTGGGGTGGGGTGGGGAGGCTTATGCGGTGAAACCCCTGCAAAATGTTTCCCCCTGGAGTCCCCCCCACTGAAAATTCAAGGGAGACAAAATACATCATACCTATTCCATATTTGAAGTCCGACCCAATCCCCACCCCACCCCCAAATGAAATGATGAGGCCTCCAAGGAGCCCTCATAAATTTTTTTATGGCTATACCACTGCAGGAGAGCTGCAAGAGAGAGGCAGAAAAATACAAAAATGAATGACAGTCTTGATAATTTATCTATAGGAGCTGGTAAGCTTGAACACTGCCAAGGAACCATGCATTGTTATTTGATTCTGTATGGATGTGTTTTCCTCTTTCTCTTCAGTATGATGAAAGTGTATTTTCTAATTGGGCCCCTGGTGAGCCATCTGATGTGGATTGGGAGGACTGTGTTCATCTGGAATCCGAATACTGGAAATTGGGGACCTGGAACGACATCAGATGCTCAGTCACTCATAGGTACATCTGCAAGAAAGGAAAATGTAAGTTGCTGTTGACAAACTGTGATTTTTAAGAACGTCAGAGTAATCTTTAAATATTTGGTAAACAGAATACAAGATGTTCCTCTTCAAACTTTGAAAGGTTGAAGTACAAACCTCTCATTTCCTGTGAGCAATATGATAGTAAGATAGATATATTCATTCACACTTATGGTGATAAATCATGCAATTGATAGCATAGAGGCTCTGAAGCTAAGTTTGCCATGAACCTAAAACTTGGTATCTATTTTAATACTGTGATCTTCAGAACCTCCAGGCAAACCTGATATTCATGTCGTGTTTTTGCCAATACTCAAATCCACTTCAAGTCTGCTGCTGGACAGACTTTTTCAGAAATGTACACTGAAAAAAACCACAGTGCGGACTTCGTCACTTCCCTGCTCAGCAAATCTTGTGTAAAAGAACCCCTTCAAGTATAAATAGTCTCCTTGGTAGAAATACAATGGCTAGGCAAACTGCTGCTGCAAGACCATTTCATGGTCAAGTGAACAGTTTGTTGACCAGACAAGACTACCTGATAGTTAGTGTATCCTTGATTTAGCAGAAGGGTGGAGACAAACAAAAGGTGCAAACATAGTCTCCTTCTTCAGAAAGAAATACCTCAGGATTTGGTATCAGTTGTAAATTCTGTTTGTGGTTTTATACAATTGAACAATCTGTCACTGTTGTATGAGAATATCATCACTATAGTCAAGGGTGGTGGGGAGTGTGGGTCCCTACCCAAAAAATTTTCACAGTTCAAAAATTTTTTGTAAGTGGTAAATTTTGTATTGTTGTATGTTATTTTACCCTCTGAAAAGTAACTTGCCCTCCTTCACCTCCTGGGCATCTTGTCTGAATATGTGCTTGTAAAATACTGTACAGCATGAAATTTCTGCAAGGCTAAATTTTTGTGATTATGTACTGTGTTCACATATTTGTAGAGTGAAGAATTTGCTGTTGCATGCAACTAACATAGTTTTGTACAGAGTAATGGAAGTACTTTAAAGCATCTTAAAGTTTGTGATTAGGCACATACTCATGATCGTGAAAAGCACAAAACTTAAAACCCTGAAAAAATTCCCCACTATACATGCAGTAATTCAATTAATTTATCATCTTAGAGACAAATGCACTCTTTAACTCACATTAATCAGTTGTTTCATTAAGGAACATTTCATTATCATTCAAAAACAAATCTCAAGGAATGAATAAATTTAAATTTACATTCTTTTCTTTCAGTGCCACCTCCTCCAACAACACCAGCACCAACAAACCGTATGTATTTGTGAACTATTGTGGCATGTATGTACATATATTGAGATGTTGTCTTTGCATACACAATTTCTGTACCTGACCATGTTCTGTTTTTTTACACCGCTATCTGCAGTCCTGGGTCATAGGGTGCAAATTTTCCAGAAAATCTTAGGGTAGGGTTTCTCAATGTGACCTGCCACATTTTTGTCTGGGGGCTTTAGCCCCTCACCCTCTTGCTTCCAATGCCCCTGGTTCTGAAAGTCCTTGTATTTTGGGTGTTTGGTCTAATAAATTGGCCATTTATACCTAAAAAACTGAAAACCATACACATATTGTATATAAGATCATAATTCCTGATGTCTCCACAATTGTAAAATGGTTGAGACTGTAAATACCAAAAAAGTTATAAAATTCTTTTTGTATGTGAGAATTACCCGACCACATGGAGTATGTATACTTGGGGCTAGATCAGTACTGTTTTGGTGATTGAATACACTGTAAATATGTAAATAAGATAATGAAAGAGTTATCCGTAACAAGTACAAAAGCTTCAATGTTTCTTTTACAAAGCTTGAAAGTGGCCTTGGTGATCTTAAAAAGGTCTTCAAAACCTTAGACTGTTATTATTATTTTGGAAGCCTTGTGTTCAAATTGTTTTTCTTCATTCAATCAGCTCCTGGTTTTGAAATATGTGGAGAAGGCTGGATATGGAACGAAGACAATGACCGCTGCTATTACATCAATACTGAACATGGTACCGTCTTTGATGAAGCCAGGTTTGCATGTAAACAGTACGGTGGTGCCCTCACCAGCATCCACAATCAAGCAGAGAACGACTTCTTGAATGGTGAGGAAATTTATATATTGAGGGATTTCACCAAGGTCACATTATCATGATTGGTTATTAAGGGCAAGATTGTGCCTCTCTTTGGTTTTGAAGGGGAATTAGCGCCCATTGTGTCACAGTATATATATGGTTATATCATGCCCTTGTGCTGTAAATGTGCTTACTATGTGTGTTTTGCGCTTCAGTGCCAGGCAATCCCACTCCTGCGACGTCACATGAAATTTCTCTATTGAGATAAAAAGGATAACTTATTCCTTGAAACTGGAAGATAATGTCAGTTAATAGACCATATTTTCCCCCTTTTCAATTTTCAGTGGAAACAGATTCTGGAATGTTTTAGTATTTTATGCATAACCTTTGTTGTGATGCAATTGTTCAATGCAATTGCTCCATTAATGTGGATATGTGTTTATGCTAAAATTGGCATTTCATATGCCCACAGATTACACACTGACCAAACGTATGATTTGGTCACAAAATTTATTGCAAAAATGACCTATTGTTGCAACCAAAAATTACACACACACACATTTAATGCTTTCCCATAGATTTGGAACACAGTAAATTTTATAACTCCACAATAAGCCTGCTAGTTTGAAACCACTGTACTATCTTTATACTGTATTCCAGAGGCAAGGAGCCCCCTTTGGGCTGGGGGTTGTAGAATATGCCCAGGGTGTTTCCCGCCTGTCAAAAGAGGCGACTAAAGGGAAGGACTTGCACCGTATTTGAAGTGTATTTTAAACCGAACTTGAAACTTGAACCGTATTTGAAACCGAACTTAAACTTTACTTTTTTAACTAGTTGGCACTATATAACACATTCGTGTTGGTGTGCCGTTCAATGTGATATAACTAACTAACAGAGGCAAGAAATCACTAAGCCTTTTAGCTTTCTGGTTTCTTTCCAAAGGAAAAAGTTTAAAAATTTTGATTTAAGATCTGAATTTATCATTCACAGATAATTATAAGAAGCTGAGAGACAGCACCAGCTTTCCATTCCGAATGTTTCTGGGATTGAATGACCAGAATACAGAGGGTGGATTTCAGTGGTCAGATGGATCTCCTTTGAATTATTTGAACTGGAATTCCGGTAAGTCGTAACAAGATATCAAAGGGTACTGTCACTGGTGCACAAACTTCACTTTACCATGGAAGAGGGGTGGGGGTGGGGGTAGAGAAGATAAGGTACAATCTGGGACAAAACTGTTGGAACACCTCCCACTGTTGTACCATGTGCAGTATGATGTCGTGCACGATTTAAAAAACATCTAGTACAATGCTGTGCAAGATTTATGAAATCCCAAATCCCCGTACAATGCTGTGTCCAAATGAAAGCAGTGCATCTTGAATTGGCATTATTATCTCCAACATTGTATGGGGTTGCAGGGGTGTTCGAAAGAGTTTTGTCCAAGATTGTATCTTTTGGCAGTAAAATTATCATTTACGAGAATCTCTAGAAAGCCACGTTCATCTCAAAGTTTAAGGCTTTGGCAAGGCAGAAGGACCTGCTGGAAAAAGGCCTTAGCTATTTTTTAGATCTCTTTACCTTCATATTAGGCATATGGTGGGTATCTTGGATTAAGCCAGGTTCAATAGAGTATTGTGTGGGTGCATTCACATGTGAAGCCACTCAGGAAATGTCCAGTGAATAGCACAATGGAAGCAGTGTGACAGCATTCTTACATGAAGCTGAACATAATTACCACTGTGGCTGTCAAAATTTCCTTTTTTTCTACTTGGGTGATTCAACTTTTTCAGTTGAGCTAAGGGCACTTTCCTCTCATGGACAAAAGAGTCATATATCAGACTATGATTATTGAAGACAAATGAAAGAAAACTTTTAATTTTTCAATAAAAAAGGACAATTTCAAATGCTCTGGGTAAATCCAGTACTCATTATTTGCTTGTACAAAATAAAGGAAAAATGTCTTTATTTTTTTGCAGTAAAGCAAAAACTAAAAAACTAAAAAAAAAAAATCAGGATAAGGAAGGTCATCATAGTTTGCCCTAGCCTGGAGTGAGGTCACCCTTTCACTGTGCTATAAACCTTGCTAGGCACTTTTTGGCTGGTATTTGGGGGTCTAATACATCGATAAATAGGAGATAACTTAGATAAGCATCAGGGCTTGGAGGTTCTTAAACCAGGGAGTTTGGGAATTTCTTTTCATATATCCCCTCTGCCTGAATAATGAGCCAGTTGTTTTAACAATGGCCTGTATCCCAAAATGGTGGGTGGGGAGGACTCAGGTCTAAAACTGAGGGATGACTATTATGACGGTGGTATTAATTCCAAATTACTGTGAACAAGATTGAAAGAAGACAAAATTTTGCATCTAATAAAATAAAAAGCATGTTATCAACACAAAATATTTAAGACTAAAAATGAATTAACAGTAAATTACCTTTCGTACCATTTCAGAAAACTAGTAAATCTTTTAGGCAAAATGTCAAGGCTGCTAAAATACTGCCTGACTCAATAGCATTGTTTACTGTTGAGCAGCTTATGTATATTTGCAAAGACTTCCCTTGTTTTTGTTTGCTTTGAGGCTTATAGTTTCAGTATTTTTGTAAGTCATAGTTCATGTCTACTTCAGTCAGACCAATACAAACATTGACTGACCCTGGCTGAAGCCAACTTGAGTTAATATTTTCATAGTTATGAAAATCCTGGTAGATGGGACTTTTAAATTGGGGGGTTGCTTCGTTTCCAGTCACACAGTATGCAGCTGGCTTAATTTATGCAAGCTTACCCATAGGTGTAGAAATCTGGGGGCTGAACATTGTTTTGAGGGGAGGGGTCTAAGGGGAGAGGATACCCCTTCAAAATTTTGGAACATTTTAGGGTCTTTAGATGCAATTTGGTGCAACATATCAGACAAATTTTAAGGTAAACTATTGCAAATTTTTTGACATTTCTTACAGAGGAAACAAATAAGGGTTTTTGTCCTTGAGTGAGTGGGCTGGAAGCATAGTTCCACCTCACCACAGTTTTGACTGGGGGTTTCCCTCTCCACCACATCCTACACCTATGAGTTAAACCTCATGCTGGGGTTGGCTGATCAAGTTGTCAGCACAGCCAGCTGGGGTCTTTTACTACCAGTACAAATATACTTTAATGTATGTATTTAATGTGTCAGTCATACAATGCATCAGTTATCAAAATCTTCATGAGACATCTGTGCTTTTGGGCAAACTTGCAGAGATGCATGGAAATGCCTATGGCACAACTTTCTGTTAAATTCTTCTGTGATATTGCACAATCAGGTGAGCCAAACAATTCTGAGAATGAAGATTGTGTAGAGATGATCGCTGATCATGGGAAATGGAATGACAACAGTTGCGATCAAATGTATGGCTACACCTGCATGGCTAGTGGTAAGTACGTCTTGAGCTTTCCTTTTTTATGTTTTATGGGTGGATTTGATTTAGATTTAGATGAGGTTTTACGGCCCAGTTTCTAATCAATTGGTTTAAGTCGAGCCGGCCACGGCCTTTTTTCCTGTTGTGGCTCACTGGCTTGTTTTCCCTACTCCATTGCTCATGCTGAGCACCAAGCACAATTGCAGTAGGTTCCATTTTTAAAGTCTTCGGTATGACCCAGCCAGGATTTGAAACCGAGACCTTCCGGCTGCAAGTCGGATGCTCTAACCACTTGGCCATGCAGTCGGTTTTATGGGTGGATGTAAATGAGAAGATTCTCAGACAACTCCCCCGGACAACCATCTTCGAGAAAAGTTGCACCTGGACATTTTCGCATGGGACAGTTTCAAATTTTCTAATGGGTATGTTATCTGGGGTGGGAATTGTCTGGGGTGGGAATTACCTGGGGTGGGAATTGTATGGGGAAAATTTCCTGCAGGAAAGTTCTCAGGGGGGGGGGCTTCTTCAGGAGAAATCCTCAGGTGGGAATAGAGGGGGACTTGTTTGGTCATGAAATTAGAAAAGTTGTATGTGTGTAGTGATGAATATAAAAAAGGAGAATGGGTTATAACAGTGCGAAGAAAATGACTATACAAATAATAATAATATAGTAACCATGATACTGTGGGGAAAGTTCTTTTTTTCAATACACAAATGTCATTGTTTTATGCCATACAAGGCTGCTGTATGCATTTTTTTCACTATTTTTTGTCAAAGTTGGTAAGGTTGTAACACACATGAAGGGGTTGATAGTTATGGTAACAGGAAGTATGTTAAGGGTCATTAGTAGTCATAGAGAAGTCGAGAAGTTAATTCATGCAAAATCCTTCTCCAAGGGGCTATGTTCCCAAGTGGTGGCCCACAACACGTATTCGAAGACAAACACTCATCACCCCAAAGTATATTTTTAGTGCAGGGTTTCAAAAATCTCAGTTGGTGACTGCTCTTTCATTGACATCAAAGTTTGAAAATTCAAAAGATGTAAAGAAGCTTAATATTCCACCCAATGCAGAGAGAGAGTTCAGATTACAACTTATAGCCCTGTATGCTCACCAGGTTATGGCCTTAAGCAATGAGATCCATTTGTGTCTGCACAATGAGGAGCTTTACTCAGTTATGAGAGAAGCTAGAAGTTGCTTAGTTGCCAGGAGAATAGGAACTGTCTTAGATGACGAGAATTGCCCTCAAATGGTGTACAGAAGATTTGTGGAGCCCACAGCTTAAATATGAAAACAAACCATTGAAAAAGGTTTTGGCTAGTACAATTTTTGTAAAGAAAATGTCTTGGTAAAAGTGGCCCTTGGTTAAACACTTGAGTACTCCTGTCGTAGGGGTTTTGTCTGAACCCTATCAAATTTGGCAGTGGTGTTCAGTTGGACAGGTGTACTTTGGAAGTAGGTCAATGGTCATTTGGAGTCACAGAGAGAAAAATCAATGGAATTATGCAAAAGCTTCCATCTCCTAGGGGTTGTGTCTGAGTCTTACCAAATTTGGCTGTAGTGTTCAGTAGATTTTGGGTCATCATAGTGGGTTTTTTGTGTTGATGTTAAATGTCATTTGGGATTACAAGAGGTTCCGGTGTGACCAGAATCTGCCATGCATGTTTACATACTGTGTTTAGGCACCATGTCAAAATAGCTAAGCTGCAGCTCCCTCAGTCAAGCTGCAGCAGCTGCAGCCATGCTTTGTTACTACACACATCACAATAGCAGTACCAGCTTAATTCTGCAATTGTAATATGTGTAGCCACAAAGCATTACTGAGGCAGCTGCAGCTTAGCTGAGGCAGCTGCAGCCTACAGTTTTGACATGGTACCTTTAGTTGAATTGCAGTAATACTATAAATCCATAGTAGTACCAATGGCACAGTTGTATCAGTGTAATACTCAGATAGTTGCACAGGAGTGGTATTCAGGCTCACAGTTTTGCAATTTGAAGGACTTTATTGGGTGAATGTTTTTTGGATAAAATTTGAAGGGTATTGGGATGCTTAAACTGGTTATTGTTTTATTTACTCTCTCATCAAATTTTGGGAGGTTGGAAGGGGGTGTGAAAGGAACAAGGGGTAAGAAGGAATGAGGAGGTGTAATCTGTTCTTACAGAAATGCCACTTTTGAAGAGGGATGATTTGGCTCTAAACCATATTTTTAGGTAAGGCAGTAACTTGAGCATCATTCAAGCAAGCGAAACATACCATTATAGTCAAGTTTCTCTACATGGTGACCCATCTTTCTGATACTTGTGGTTTGCTTCATTCATAGAATATCTTCAGACTCACTACAATGTAACCAGGAACTACGGTCTTCGATACCAGTACCAGGCATACTATGTTGGTGTTCATGCCGAAGAGTGCGGGAGAATCTGTGAAGCAGAGACATCCTTTACCTGCCTCTCATTTGATGTTGACAGACTGTTTGAGTGGTGTCAGCTGTATGACCACACCAAAGATGACCCTGATTTTGATTTCTCGTACGATGAAACCTACGACCACTACACGAGAGGTAACAAGAGCTCAGAATTGTCACAATTTTTGCACAAAAAATAGAATTAAGCCAATCATAAATTTTGCACTTACTTTTCTCTGCTAGCCATTTGTTCCTGAAATTTTGGTCATAGAAAGATTAGCCCTCTAACACTGAATTCTCCTGGATCCTTACAGGGCACTCTTAGGTATAAATGCCTCCCCCCTAACTCAGTCATTACTCCCCCAATGTTTTTTCAAATCCTTTATAACATGCAGATTTATCTTTCCTTCTCCCCTCAACCAAAATTTCTGCCCCCTCCCATAAGCACTCTGCCCTTCCAACCGTCTGGAAATTAAAGTTTTCAATTTGTGTGGCAAGTGTCTCGTAATTTTAACAATTTGCATGGCAATCACTCAATTTCATAGAAATCACAGCAGTTCAATCAGGGTGGACCAATATTTGTACTTTGTGTACAAACTTGACAAAGTAATGATACAGCTAACAATTAGAGTACTATAAATGTGAATAATGTCCTAGCTCATGTGTATGGAAATTACGAATTTTGTGATTTTGGAAATAATCCTTGTGCAGATAAGTTAGATGAGGTTTTATGGCTCAGTTTGTAACCAGTTTGCACAGATAAGGCCAATTTGCTCCATATGCTGTGTGTGCGATCAGTTATAATTTCTAGCCATTTTAAATAACTGTTCTTGATTTCTATGAAAAATTCTTTTGAAGTGAGGGGGAGATGTGGGGGGGGGGGACTGAATTACAAATTGTTAAACTTTTTACCTGAATAGTTACATGGAAAGAATATAAAGCTGTGTTATTTCAATTGTAGTGAAAGGAGACTGCTACACCCCCCTCTTTTCTGTCCCATCCACCTATTCTGACCCATCAAGAGCTGTATGAAGGTCTGATGATATTTCGAAAAAGGGACTTAGTCTGGTCTGCTGGTCAGTGCCAATGACTTTTAAAAACATTTAATTTAAATAGGGACCAATTATGATTGTGGGGACTGTAGGAATGTAACCTTGGTTTTTCTGCCTATCAAGAGGCCAGACCCCTCTCCCCCTAATCATGGAAGAACTTGCTCATCATTTTGGTGAAGTAAAGAAATTCAAACTATGCTTGCAAAATGAAAGTGTTGTGTTGCTTTTCTGTTTCCTTCCCTTCTCTGCAAAATCACAAAATAGACTTACTTGTAAAACAAGCTTGTTATTATTGCCAAGTTTCTCATGTGTGCTCATGTTTATTACACTTCTGAAGTTTGTAGAGGAAAACTTTGTTCTATTTTCATTTGTCATTACTGTCACAGATTTCAACATTCCAACTGAAGTGCCCCCAGTGGTTCTTCCGGATACCTATGGCTGTCGAGATGGGTGGACCGGCTATGGCAATGATTGCTTCAAGCTCATCGACACTCCTAACGAGTATGATACCCATAGAGCTACCTGCCAAAATGAGCTTGATGGAGCAGATATAGTATCAATTCCAACTATCCATGTTAACAACTTTTTGAACTCCTTCATTGTCACAGGTAAACGGTTACTTGTTACTGCCATATTTTTAATGGTTAGACCTGGAGATGTGTGTGACTGGGAAGGGAGGTGGGAAGGGGGTATCTAGGGTAGTAGTGGAAACACCTTCCCTCACCTCCACCCTGCCCTCCCCCCTCCTGCAACCCTGTGGTTAAAAGAAAAATAAATTTGCGAGATTCTCTCATAGGTTTCTCCACTTGGTACTTGTCAAAATTGAAGTCACATCCCATGGGTTAGACAAATCCTGCAAATGCGGATGGTACCCCTGTTGGACACCAACATTTCTGGGCTTAGTGAACATAATTGGTCATTTGTATACTTAACTTTTAACTTTCCTGATAAGAGCCAAAAGAATAAGGCCTGTTTTAGAAGATGTGCTCTATTCCACTGTTGGTAAAGTAATACAGCCCACAATACCTTAAGGACTGTTCTGTTAATGCAACCATCTAACTGAGCCTTGTCCCCTTCCCCTTAAAGCATTTGTCAAGTAAAGTCAGTTCTGGATGGAACTTACATGGCAAAATTTCCTTCTAGGTTCACAAAGTGCAAAAACATGAGGTGAAGTTTCCCTTCAGAGTTTTTGCAAGCAATAATTATCAAGTGGTGAAAACAAAATTTGCAGGATTGGGGTTAGTGTGGGTGGGGGGTGGGCATTAAGATTCATGGCAACAACATTTTCATCACTTATAGAGTCATATTTTTGAAAATTTTTCCTCCTAAAAATTTGTGTGTGAACTAAGCATCAAAGTCAGGCAATGTTTGAGGTACAGAGGGTTCCAATTTGATGGGTGCATAAGATGTTGTGAACCCGGCATAAACATAAAAGATACTTTTAGCATGGGGGTGTTCAGGGGCAATTCCCCCTCCCACCATATTGTGATTATTTTTCCTAGTTATCACATTTAGATACACTCATGATGAAATCATGCAGACCTCCTGTCACCCCCCCCCCTTCCCCTCCCAAGTATAAGTTTGGTTCTGGCTGTGATATTTGAACTTGAGTTTCAACAAATTAAACATTTAAAGGGCAATTCTTGTCATCCCAGACAGTTCCAATTTTCCCATCTTAGTTATTTCTGGCCACTCCTATAACTGTTTAAGGGTCCTCCTTCTTCATACACAAACCTATTTTATTGTTTAAGGTCATGTCCTGGTGAGCATGCAAGGCTGTAATATGTAATCCAAACACTCTCTCTCCATTGTGAGGGATGTGAGCTACTCTGCATCTTTTTAAATTTTCAAACGTTGATGTCAATCAAAGAGCTTTGGTTTGGATGTCATAACAAAATGCATTGCAAGAGCCAGCTGAGAAGTCTGGCACAATCTGGAATAATAAAGAAAAAAAACTTTTGCTGGAAGAAATAATGCACCTTTGAAAGGAAGTATGAGGTAAACTGCAAAAATGAGGGAAAACTCAGGAAACTGAGTAGGTCCCAAGAGAGAGTATGCATTTTTCACTTTGGCATCCGTGAATATAATTTGCCTGAGTTGTATTACTTGACTAACTTGCTGTGTAGCCATTTTAACTGCTAAACCATGGAGAGTTTAAAGTTCTGAGGGTGGTAAAGGAAAAGTCAGATTTTTTTTTCATAAAATGCTGGGATTCACTTTGCAGATTCACACTTACACCTTATCAAATCTGTAATGCACAATTCACTAAAAGCCTTGGGATAGGAGGTCATCTAAGGTGTATGGCTTAATGGCTCCCTGGCTTTCCTTGGAAAATATTGCATAATAAGTGTAGCAGGGGGTAAGTGGAGTTGCCAATTAATACCCTCACCAGTACCCTATTCAGGCAAATTGAAAGGAGAGTTATGGATGTTGTGAAAGTTGTGGATGTTAAATTAAATGGATGAAAATTTTGAGCATACTTCTTATCCTTCATGTTGTGACTTTGCATGGTAATGCTGATGTTACTAAAAAGAGAATAAAGAGAATTTTGTTTTGGAAAATATCAAATGTTTTTAAAGAAAATTTCTTAGTGCTAGCTATTTCCTACAGTAGTTCAAAACCTGAGACTACTCTCAAAGGGCGTTTATCATCTGGAAGGTATAGAAGACATAATGAGAAGCCCTCAGGCAGTTTTGTGATAGTTCAAGCAAGTTGCAACAACAGTCTAAGTATTGGATCCCATACACTGAGTCATAGGCATCTGTCAACCTCTAGCATCCGTCAAATTGTTGAACACGTAGGTGTGGTTTAGAAGCAGACTCTTCATCAAGAAGTTAAAAAGGACATCCACAGTATTATCCATAAATTTCTGATTGGTCACAGGTTTTTGATTGACACAAACCATGGAAGCTTCAAACTTAACAAAATTTACCATGTCAAAACCATAGGCTTCAGCTGCCCCAGCTAACCTGCAGCTGATTTAGCCATGTTTTGATGCTACACACATTACAATATTAGGATTAAGTTCATACTGCTATTGTGATGTGTATGATTACAAAGCTTCCTGCAGCTGCTGCAGCTTGGCTGGGGGAGCTGCAGCTTGGCTATTTTTACATGGTTTCTTACATAAGCCACTTTGATTGGTCAGTGAAATGTGCAGATCAGTGAGATACACTGTACAGCTAATAGATAAACTGGACCAACACTTTCTGGTTCTCAAATGACCGACTGCATGGCCAAGTGGTTACAGCATCCGACTTGCAGCCGGAAGGTCTAGGGTTTTGAATCCGAAGACTTTAAAATTGGAACCTACTGCCATTGTGCTTGGTGCTCAGCACAAGCAATGGAGTAGGGAAAACAAGCCAGTGAGCCACAACTGGAAAAAAAAAAAAAAAACGTGTCCAGCTCAACTTAAACCAATTGGTTACAAACTTGGCCGTAAAACCTCATCTAACTGACTAACTACTTAAAGAGTATTCAGTAGATTATTTGAAAAGGGTAATTTTGCTCGCTGCTGTAGTTTTTTAAGCATGAGAACATTTGCATATGGCAATGAAACTACTTCTCTGGGAGGTCCACAATATAGTAAATGGAGGAGCGGAAAAAGTTGACTTCGTTGGTAGAATTTGCAACTATTTTAGAGAGGTGTGAGTTTGGTTGACCAATTCGCTTTTCATTTTTATTACCCAGAGGAACAGAAATATTCTTATATCTTTATTGGTCTCACCGATGAGAATCAAGAAGGAGTTTATGAATGGAGTGATGGGTCAGAGGTCAAGATTACTCTCTGGGCTGAAGGTCAGCCCAACAATGATGCAAATATGAGAGATTGTACTGAACTAAATGCAGATACTGTAAGTCTTGTCATTCCATCAGTATCAATAATGATGTCACTTTTTGTGTATGCTGCCATCTGGAAAGAACACACAAAGAACTTTCAATGTGTAATATTCACTACACCTATGCATATGTAGTAATGCCTACATACCGTGCTTTACAAACACACGGTTGATCTCACTGCCTTTGGTCATTGAATGTATTGGTCATGTGGTATATCTGTGAAAAACTATTCCTTGCTCATTTTTCCTTCACAGCAGCTGTTTGCATTGCTAGAAACATGATCTTAGTGATGCATAATTGCTACCAATTTCCAAACACCCTGGGAGCCTAGTGGATCATCAAAAAGATCTACCAAAATTAAGGGAGCAAAAAATGTATATTCTGAAAAAATGACTCCTGTAAGGCACCATGTTAAAATAGCTAAGCTGCAATTCCCCCAGCCAAGGTGCAGTAGTTGCAGCCATGCTTTGTTACTACACACATCACAATAGCAGTACCAGCTTAATTCTGCTATTGTCATATGTGTAGCCACAAAGCATTGCTGAGGCAGCTGCAGCTTAGCTGAGGCAGCTGCACCTTTGACTTGGTGCCTGATTGGCATCACAATGGACCAGTAGGCCTGATCACTGCTTTGACATGGCTGTAAATTTAATACCATTGAGCTATACTATCTCCATGTTTGTACATACCTATTTCATCCAGGGTGCTATGTCCTTACCCTATGGTTTGGCAGTAGCTTTGCAGAACTAGTACACATGACTATGCTTACAGCAAGCATAAATGCCACTCTAAAAATGTAACTTTTTTGTTATTTAAAATGGGTGAAGTTTTGAAAGAAAGGGTTTGTATACTAAATTCTAAGCATAAAGCATTTGTACACCTTCTACACACCTTTAAAAATTAATCCTGTATGTGATAATACATTAAAGTGTCCATTCTTATCATTACAATTTCCATCAAATATGTCCAAGCAAGTCTGGTGCTTAAAAACTCTTTTTCATTATCAGAATATCTTTCCTCTTAGCAATAACTTCAGTGTTATCATTAATAGGCCTTATGCGTTGACGTTATGTGATGTCATTTTAAAGGCAAAATAATGAAGCACATGGCATGCAACAAAGTGAACTTCGCATGAGCTTGTAGTAAACTTACGAGGGTATCAGATTGGTTGACAAATCAGCTGTCTGCATTTGTTGGCGTAACTTGCAATGGATACTCACTTACCACCAAACGAGTGAGCACTTCTGCTCTGTGATGTCATATGCATAAGGTCTATATTAGCCTTGCAATTAAAAGTGGCTATGTATACTTTCATATTACAACAGGGTAGGTGGAGTGACGTAGAATGCTCATTTTACAACAATGCCGTCTGTAAAGCTCCGAAGTATGACACAGGATCTGTGGTGATAGAACCAACTCCAGAAGGCTGCCCAGAGGTACTTTATTTTGTTGTGGTAGTATTTAAGAAGAAAATAGATTTGTTTCTTAAATCATGTTCTTTTTGCATGAAAGTTAGTAAATTTGTCCCAATAGTTATGAGAAAGGACAGATTTGTTCCTGGATTTTTTCCTTTTTTGAAGAGGGTGGGGGAAGGGAGTTACATCTGGGATCACTTATTACCTTTTGGGGGTAAGGGAAGAAGGGAATATGGGAGGTGAAATCAAAGGTAAAATATTAGTAGGTAACACAGCTGAATTCCTAACACTGCCTGTTAATTGGAAGATGCATTCATTAACCTCTGTACCCAGTGAGTCCTTGTAGAGTTGATTGTCACAGAAATTAGTGGCTTAAACTTTTAAATTGTGAGTCAATTTTATGATTGAGCTAAGTCACTTTAAGGACAGTTGTAATTTCATTATGACCCAGACATCCATTGCTCTTGTAGGTCTGCTGACAACTAAAGAAATAACTATGTTGTTGGAAGTTCTTGTTACCCAGCAGTTTGTCTTATTGGTTTTATATATCGCTGTGACCCCTATCCTTTAAAAATTTTGTGACACTCTGGGAAGGCATTCATTTTTGTTTTAGGTCCACTTTGACGATTGGTGAATATTTTTTTCTGGTTAATTTATCTCTCCTGTAACAATAAGGCAGTATGTCCAAGGGTGTAGGAAAAAAGCAATTTTCAGTCCGAAATCTGATCAGAATTATTCTAAATTAGACCAGTAGGTTTTTATTCCGACTTTGTTTTGCTGATGGTCACACTATTTCGATAACTGATCCCAGCTTGTCTCACAATAAACTGTTCTGCTACCATTATATAACTTATATTGCTCAACAGAGTGGTATTTGTTCAAAAATCAGTCTGATTTTTGTACCCGTGTTTGATAAACGCTGTCTGTCAATATGACATCGCGAAATAATTAGTTTACATTTCATTTTCATAGTCCTCTGATACAACTTCATATATTTACACAGGTTGGCAAATGTTTGGCTCTTTCTGACCAGGGATGGAGACGATTTTAACTAAAACTCACAAAAGTCAGACCGTAATCCTACCTGAAATCACTCAAGTGTGACCCGCGCTTTAGTCTGACAAAGGAGACATTTCTAATTGATTTGTATCTTTTCTTCTAATCAGGGATACATGCGTTACTATTTCTCCTGTTACCGATTTGTGAAAGATGTCCCTCTGACTTGGTTAAATGCTGTCTCTGAATGCAGTAGAAATGGTGAACAGCTTGTCATTATTTCAAATAGGTATGTAGAAGTAGAATCTTTGTCAACTTTAATTACAGGTGAGCATGTAAATTGCTTAGTCCACTTTATCATAGAGTATAGACTTGCCACCAAAACAGGTTGCCAAACTGATAAAGTAGTTTGCACACCCAACTGGCCCACCTTTGGGGGGGACTTTGCCTTTTTTGTTCATGTAAAGCTGTTTTTAGATGGTAATGCCTCTTATAAAGATTTCAGAATCTTATTGCAGTAAAAGGTATGATCAAGTAGGGGACCCAGGTTGCCATCTGGCATTTTTGACTGCAAAATTTAGGTAAATTTGGCAGTGGGGGTAGGGAGGGGTTGAGGATTGGGGTTGAGGGTTGGGGTGGGTGGGTGGGAGAGGGCACCAAGTATACGACATGGGAGGAATCATACTGAACTAAAGGAAGTCTCTCCATGCCCCTTGTGAAATGTAGAAAATGGCAGCAGATTCGAATTTGACGGGGTTAACGTTTATTGACTGTTTTACAGCAGAATGTTGTGGAAGATGGTGTTGCTTATGCACAATTTGATAAAGTTGAAACACTTGTCATATATGAAAAAATTTGAAATTGAAGTTGGTTCTTGCATGGGATCATGTGAAGATATCCTATCAGAGCAAGTATTGAGCAAGTTTGCCATTTGGAGACAATTTAAGAGCTTTCATGTGACTTTAGTTTTATTTCACCTGGTAGGCATTCCCCTCTCCCTTCTTATGCTCTTATGCTTCCATTCTACAGCATACTCACCTGCATATTCAGGAGTTTTTAACCTGGGGGATAGGACTTCAGTTTTGACAAATGCCTAGCCTAGGGACCTACAAGAGAGCATAGCAGTTTCCCTTTTGTTTTCTTCAACCATAGGTGGGGAGCATGGCCCGAGCATTCTCCCCCCCCCCCTCACCCCCCGTTAATGACAAGAATCAAAGGAAAGAAAGATAATGATTATAATGTGATCCTTTGGTCAATAAATAATGAATCAATTGGGACAAGAACAAAAACCCTTCAGGTTTGCTTGCATGTGGGAAAACTGCTGTTGTCAATCAAAGCACGCAACCACTGGTTCATTACTTCAATTAGCTGCTCCAATGAGTAGCAGCTTTCTTAAAAGTTTTGATGACCATTCTCGAAAAACTGTAGCCCAGCACTGAGGGGTGTACATTACAACTATCAACACATTCTACCCTGAAATTAGTACTGGTAAAAGGGATCAAATTACTCATAGTCATTGAAGGTTAGATCACCTTTCAGTCTAATCTGAGATAAACTGCCATAAAATGTCAACATTCCGGGGTATTGACAAATGCTTGAATGAGCACCTAATAGACAAGTTGGGTAATTCAAAACTTCCTGTGGGGTCACAAGGTCAAGTGTACCACTGAAACCTGTTTTGTTTATGTGCACAAGCGTATTATTCACTTGACCGCCGGATGAAAGTGTATAACGCTTACACAACATTGCACATGCTTGCAATACCAATGGTATGTTTACGTTTGAAAGAAGCGTACATAAATTGACAACTGTTGCGAAGGCTAGTAGCACACGTAACGTTTGACCCATCCCATGATGCATTGTGTGAATACATTTCCCAACATGTCTGTGGGTATTGATAACAAATCTTGACAAGTTCTGGTATAGGAAGATTTTGTGAAATGATTAGCACTGTCAACTTGTAAACAACCTTTCAAAGTTCAAAACCTCCGTAAAACACAACCTTACGCATGATCTACGGCAAGTTAAAACTTTTAGTAATTCACGACCATATCTGTAATTTGTTAGCCTTACTCACGATACCTTGTTTGAGCTGTTATACTACTAATGAACGTTTCTTCATCGTAATTTTTTAGCTATGAAAATGCCTTTGTGGCAGCCCAGCTAGGACTATCTGTAGATGGAGAGGGTTTATACTGGACTGGTCTCAGTGATACAGAGACTCAAGGCTATTACCAGTTTATAGATGGCACTGTTCCCACCTATGTCAACTGGGCTCCGGGACAACCAAGTAAGTTCAAACATGCTATTGTCTTGTTGGCTCAACCCACGAAGTGTCGGTAGAGTTTTTGTTATACTGTAGCGGGAGAAAATGTCTGTCTGTCTGTTTAAAAGGTTATATCTTCTGTAATTGCCGGTGGATTTTTCTGAAATTTCCTGCGCAGGTGTCTTATTAGGATGGTAATACATCTTCTTCCTAGCTACATGATAAACCAAAGAGAAGTGGTAATTTCTGGCCATTTTTGATCATTTTTATGGTGTATTAGAGGCCTCCATTCTCTTTGGAGTCTCACTCCTTGGGTGATGCAGTTATACAATATGGTAGTGAGCTTTAATTAGCTGTATCTGGAGGGGCATGCTCACCAACTTAAATGAACAGTCTCAAGGCAAAAGCCTGCATGAGACAAGTTTTCAGTTACTTTGTTTTGACTGCTATTCTTAAGCATTGTTAGTATTTCTAGTAGTTGCCAGCATCCAGAGTGTCCACTGTGTACAAAATTAATGTACCAGGATGGCCAGTTCCCAGACATCTAACTTATCCTTCAGTAATTTTAGTATCTATTACACAGCTCTCCTTTCTTTGTGAGGATATTGCATACAGTGGGGTCCTTGTTCATCCAGGATGTTGCTAGTTGGCTCACCACTTGTTTCCCTAGTCCAGCTGGAGTGGTAGTGGAGAGATACAATCTTTGCTCACTCAAGGCCCTGTGTCATCCAGGGAATCAACATTTGGGAATCGATGAATAATTTCAAGTTTAAAAGTATACAAATCAGCACTACTTAGCAGCATTTAAACTACAAATGGATGGTGTATTAAATTTTTATCCAGTACTTAGTTTTTTGCTTACCAATTTCGTGGGGGAGGTAGGGGAGGGGAGGGAAGGGGGAGGGGATGGAAGGGAAGAGAAGGGAAGGAGGGAGAAGGAAAGACATTTGATATCTTCTTCCCCCACTGGTTATGCTACTGCCCCACACAAACTGGTCACATTAATGTACTATGACTCTAGTTTCTGACCCCTGCCCTTATCAGTGGGCAGTGTTATATAAGGGGATGAACTAGCTATAAAGATTTATCTCTGACACGATCCAACTGCTAGGTGAACAGTGTTTACTGGCCAGCCCAACGTGAGTTTGTGTATGTATTAAGTGTGGACCATGATTGTGTTCAAAATGAATTAAAAACTGAACAGGTAACATCAGAAGGGATGAGTGACAGCAGCAATGCCGCTCTAGTGTTGCCATGCAAAGAAAGTACACATTTAACTGTTCCATGAGTCACCATTTCAAAACAGAAAGCTGCAGGGGCTGCAGCAATGCTTTGTTGTTGAACACATTAGAATAGCAGGATTAAATATTCCTGCTATTGTGATGTGTAGAGAAGCAAAGCATGGCTGCAACCCCCCCCCCCACCCTTTTGCAGGGTGGCTGAGGCAGCTGCAGCCTGTAGTTTTGACATGGTGCACAAAGGGGAAAAGAAGTTGTGATGGGCTTGAAGCAAGTCTGTTCCTCCTTTTTATGTGAGTACCTTTGACTTTCCATAAGGATGATCAGGCATGGACAGTGCTGGCCAAACCTGACAAATTAAGAAGGGGGAGGATGGTCTGTGGATTTGTTGATCAATATCACTACTTGAGGGAATTACTCATTTTAGTCTTCCAAACTAGAAGAAAGTTCCATAGTTGCCTGCTAATGGTTATTGCAAAATGGTAATAGCTTTGTGATTGTACATGTGGTGAGAGAATCTGGTTAGGACGTTCTCTATCATCTAGTAACATTTTCGCATAATACATGAAGCTGGGGAACTTCCCAGGAAAATAACCTGTTGAAACCTGATGAGCATGTTTGAACAGATCAGAACCTGTGAAACGGGTAATGGGGAGACAGATACCAACAGGTTTCAAAAGGTACCAAAGGCTAACTACTTATTTCATAGGAGTTTTATATCCAAACTTTGTCATATGCTGACTGATTTAAGACCTAACCATATTCAGAATGATTTGTTAAAGCTACCTGCAATACTTTATTTGGCTTTTCTAAATTTTTTACAGATGATATGACAGGGCTGTGTGTTGCTGTGTACTCTGGTTCAGATGCCCTGACTGGGTCGTGGACAGACAAAGAGTGCTACGTGGAACTCCCGTATATCTGCGAAAAACCAGCAGATGGTGCCACACTGGCTCCAGTCACCACTATCCTACCAACGCTCCCCACAGACAATGGATGCGAGGATGATTGGATTGGTTATGGGGAGTCCTGCTTCCTGGTATGTCCATTAAGTGACCTTTGACCTTGAAGCAAGCTCTCTCAGACTGGGTGGGGGTCTATAGCCTAGGTGCTAGCTGGTCTGAAACACCTTGCAACTGGTTACACAGTATGATAAAAGGCAGCATTGAAATGCAAGTATATCACACTGGAAACAAGAAAGTGAATAAGGAGGAGTGGTTGGGAGGATGGGGGGGGGGAGAGACCTCAAAATGTCACATCAGGGACTTACTCAGGTGATATGTAGAGGTGTTGTCATAAAACTCACTACAAGCTTGAGTGTGTATTTATGTATACAAGTTTCTTTATACAACGCTGCACTTCATGCCCTAGACCATGACGTTGGTGAATCTTACCTCTACAAATTGTTTGCTTGCAGGAGTATTAAGTTGGTAAGAAATATCACAAGCTGATGTTCCTTTTCTTTGATTTTGGGTTTAGATTAAAAATGGAGAGGAAAACCAGATGTCTCAGTATAGTGCCAGGACTGAATGCGAGGACATCGGAGGATATTTAGCTAGCTTTTCTGCACCAGAAGAAGAGGAATACATAGTCGGTCGTTACAATGCACTGTAAGTCTGGTTTAGAATTACTTTTGTGAGAGATTCCCAACAGGATTTAACGATCATAGGAAAACAAAGGGAGGAGGCTGGGGGGATACAGGGGGAACTTTAGCCCCTCCCCTCCAGTTTTGGGCAGAATAAACTTTTTCTTGCTAAAGCTTTTGGTTTATACACAGTCCCTAAAATTTTGAGGAAAGAGTTTCAGCCTTCCCCCACCACAATTGAAATAGTCTTGTAAACTGTTTAGTTATAATTAAAATTTTTAATATCATGTGGGCCAAGAAGGACAATTACCTCTTAACACTCATCTAAGAACTGAGGAGGATTACTGTAGGTAGGGGACTATAAATTATTTCTCAATGCCATGTGGTTTCCTTGTAACATTTCAGCCTATAGAAGCCATTAAGTATCTTTTTAGGGCAAACTTGATTCTTTGTATAGAGTGCTAGCAAAAAATTTGTCAAAAGTTGAGAACTTAACCTGAAAACTTTTCTGGAGGCACTCCCTAGACTTTTACGGCAATTTTTTTTTTTTTTTATAGTCGGCTTTGGATTTTTCAATTTTGTCAGTCAGTGCAAGTGAGTGAAAACTGTCGATTGTATTTTTAACTTTGGTAATGAGGAATACAATATGTCTAGACCTCCCCGTTGAATGGAAGGCCAGTCAGAGTCCACCTAGGCAGCTATTGCACCATGTGCCTCCTGACCTAAGCTACTTTTTTCAGGTATAGGCTCCAGTTCTATGAACAAAACATAAAGGCATTGTTTAATGGCATTTTATAGAGGTCCTTTGTGAAAGGGGAAAAGTTTTCAGTGCATGTCATTCAAACCCTGAACCAGCCCTTCATTCCTAACTCAAGCTATTCCTTTTTGAAGACTATTTTGTCAAAGAAATCCCTCCAGGTTTCCTCAAGGTCACAGAATATGATGCCAAGTGGGCAAATTGCCTCAGATTCCCTTTTTTGTCCTTTATAATTGAATACCTTGTTTGTCATTGAAATTTGATACTTTTAGAATGCTTGGATATTTTTCTATGTAGGTCTTGTATAAAACTGTTCCACACCAATGGTATGGCAAACAAAGTTATTAAATATTCAAAGTGGCATCAATATTATAAAAGCTATGTCTGATTAATTTGCAAAGATGACATCACAGATTTCCCATCATGCACTGCAGAAGATTAGTAAATAGCATTTCTTCACGAATTAGTGTCTTTTAAATGCAACATGCTGTTGAGAAATCTTCACTTCTGATGCATAAAAGTTTAATACTGCATGTTTCGAAAGCATCACATTTGGTCAGTAGAACATGCTTTTAACAAATAAGAATTCCAGAGAAAGTGGCGACTGACCATGTGGCACATGTGCAGGTCTGTATGTATGCAGTTCCTTTACTCTGAGGAGTTTTTTTCCAGTACTGCTTTTCGAATTAATGAAGGGCAGTATTTAACTGTGGTTGATGTTACATAATCCTTCATTTTCATAAATGTGGTGATTTTCTTGTGGTGCTATCAAAGTTGTCAAAATTTTTATGTAGAAGGAAGCTGATTATCTTGATTGTAGCTAGACAACAGACTACAAACTGGTAAATCTAAATACTTCTTCCCAACCCAACCCTACCCTACCTCCCTCCCCCAATCTTAATGCCTGCTCTCCTTCCTTAAGCAGGTAGAAGAGTACTTAAAGTAAATTTGATATAAAATGTGTTTGATTCCTTTCATTTCATTGGCTGTTGGTTTTCTTGCAGTAACCCAGGTGATGCTGGTACCTTCTGGATTGGACTCACTGATGAGAATGACGAAGGGCGTAAGTAAATTGATTAGATCAATGCAAGTAGTTCTTTTGTTTATTGCAGGGTTTAGGTACAGTATGAAAAATGGGGAAACTGGAAAAAGTCTGAAACTTTTGTTTGATTTTGAAATTCCTTGAATTTGGGTGTTTGGTAGACTTGCTCCAAGTCTCTCGCGATGTTCTTTCCTAGCTGAAAGGATTCCTATGGTTCTCTGCTCTTTCACTGTTCCTTCTCATGATGACACCCTCTCAGGCCTCTCTGACTGCACCGCTGCAGGCACAATTTCTCACATCCCCCACTTTCTACACCGAATGACTGTGCTACCCATATCGAACAACACGCACAACACGCAACGAACGGGGCTTGCCCGCAACAATTTCTCACACTCCCG
>WURT03369434.1:3044-23648 GCA_009936505.3 Holothuria glaberrima | reverse complement strand
ATTCTTGTGAGAAATGACTCCAATTTTATGCATTTAGAGATTTAAAGTCTCTGTAATAAAACACCAAATTTTTCACGTTTGATTCATCAGAAAACCAAAATTTTCAAATTTTGCTTAACAAAATTCCAAAAATTTTGGTGAGCTCTGCACTCCCAAACATGTTTTAGTGATCCTTCTAACAACCCGTCATCTTTGTTGGGGCTTTGGGTTACTGATCCCGGTCGGAACCCCCTTTTGAAAACACTGGTTCCGCGCCTGAAGTTACTATTATAATTCCATCTCTCTACATGTAATGTATATTGAGAGGAGGTATTACACCTTTCCTGCCATCAGATGAGTGGAGCTGTTTGTTAGTGCCTGTGTGTGTGTCCAGTTTTGTTTTGTGGATATCTCGTAACTTTGACGTCGATTTTCTCCTCAGACTTTGTTGGAAGGTGTCTAAAGAAAACCCTTTGTATAATGTTTCGTACTGGAGAATCCGGTGAAAAGGCGGAGATCAAAGATCAAATCTTGTGAAAATCATTTTTTACTGTTATTTCCAATAGGAAACATCCCACTGACATAAGACTTCACACGTGTAATAAGGATGTCCCTTACTATCAAAGCATGGGAAAAACGTACGTCAAAGGTCTTCTGATGGAAAGGAAAATGTATATTTTAAGCAAAAATTACGTTAGCAACTCGTCTCAATAGGCTGGACCCACGATCGTCAAACGTTGTGAGTGAGAAATTGTTTCTAGCAGACAGGCGGAATTAAAGGTTGTGTGACATGAAAATAACATAGTTCGATATTCGTTGTAAAAAGCATTAAAAATCCAGAAAAAAAGCCGCAATTCCCATTCAAATCCATCAAACATTGACTATTTTACAGGGTGATTTCTATTTCACACTTGTGTCATGAATAAACATGAGCTAAATATGCAAATATTTGACATCGAAAGATGAACATACCATATATGGCTCATGTTAGCCTTTGTTTTATCAAAGTCAATATGTCAAATGTCATATATGGCTCATGTTAGCCTTTGTTTTTCAACCTTAATTTCAAGGACAGTGGTAGCATTGTTATCCCCTGGGGGGTTTATTATGAAAGTTAAAATTCTTTCCTTCAGAAACATTGATATCACTCAACGGACTGTAATCTGTCTGATCAGTAATTAAGAAATAATTTATAAAGGGTTAACAAAAGAAATCTTATCACTGTGCAACACTCTACATCATTATTTTTGCATAGACAAGGAGTTTCTTCACAAACCATTGAACTTTGAAGACAAATATTTTGAGACCGCTAAAAGATACTGAAATAATTCCAATAATTCACACAACCTTTAAGTGCCAAAGCTCTGATTGTGTAAAAATCAATAATTGGTCACAATTTCAGGAGAAAAAGTTACAGTGAGATTAAACTTCACATATGTTATAAGGATGTCTATTAATACCAAAAGTCGTGTGTATCACGGAACCGAGTTCAGAGGTCTCAAGATAAGAGGTAACTTGTATATTTTAAAACGCCAAGTTATGTCATGAATTAATCTTTGTGATTCTTTTCAGACTTGGTGGGAAGGTACCCAGAGTAAGAAATTGGTTTCTACATACCAAGGAATTAAAGTTCAGAGGTAAGCCATTATAGATTAAGTTTTTAAAGCTCTTTGGCCTTTAACTTCTGACCTTTGACCTAGAAATTTCCCCACCTACTGGTAGGCAAAAAATGGCAAAAATGTTTTTATGTCTTTAAAATGTCAAATTTAGTTGCTTCACTATTCTATTAATAGAACGTAGTATATGTTTTTTTCTACGGTAATGAAATACCAATAATGGGTAAAATCTAATGTTTAATTATTTGAAACTTGGCCTTTTTGAATTTGTACGATCTCAAGCGCATGCAGCCGTTTGCATATTCAGTTCCCTACCCACAAACGTTGTATTTGATCGAACATTGTTAAGGAGAAATTGAAGGGAACCATTTGTTAACTTTGTCGTAAACATTTGGTAAAATAGTTGACCTTCTTCCTACATTTTGACCTGTGACTTCTCATCCTAACTACCAATAGGTGCAATTTAAAAGTTCGTTGAGGTCTTCTTCCTTGTGATCTTGCGAATGAGATCTTTCATTTTAGGACAAAAGTGGGCCCGCGAAAGTCGCGAAACTTAACAATATCTTGGTCAAAAGGAATGTATTATTTACATGATCTTCAAACCCACTTAAATGGAAATTCAGCTTGTAACCTCCATCCCTATCATCAGTCCTTATGTATTTTTAATACAATCCCTCTCACATACATCTTCCCCACCTCAAACTACAACAAACCAATGACTGACAAAGGTAGACCCGGTGGGAGCGGAACGTGTGATTAGCCATTTAAGCCTGTTCACATTGACTTTTAATAATGTTGAGGGGGCCTAGGCCCCTTAGCAAACAACTGTTTCCAGGACTTCTATTTTTGTCATTTGCCATATGACTCTCTAATTTGAAGTGTAGACTTCTAAATCAGAACAAAAAA
This sequence comes from Holothuria glaberrima, assembly GCA_009936505.3. Lineage (NCBI taxonomy): Eukaryota > Metazoa > Echinodermata > Holothuroidea > Aspidochirotida > Holothuriidae > Holothuria > Holothuria glaberrima. The sequence goes on along the minus strand of WURT03369434.1, from coordinate 21,147 downwards.
TGGAAAATGTTAGGTACTAATTACAAGAATTGGACATGTCGTTTTCAGCCAGGTAGGAACCTTTTTTGGCAAACATCTTCTTGGTACGTTATGCTCTAAAGTATGATGAAATTCTGTGCACAAATGTCTTCTCAAAACTAAAATGGATGCGTGTCACTGCATAGGCATGCACTGACCATCCTTCCGTAAAGCAAAGATAAATGTTAAGTCAGCCTAAGGCCATCAAATGCCACTTCAAACTAAGGTTTACACTTTGCTTATACACAAGAGCCTGCTAGAGCTTCCACCAACAGTCTGTACCCCCACCAATACCACGTCCTCGGATAGGACATTTCCGGCCCGTTTAGCCATTTCCCGCAAGTACCCAAAGTACAAATTTTCTTGGCTACTCGCTTGTCCGTGAAAAAATGAAATAAAATAAAATATAATTAAATAAAATAAAATGAAATAAATAAATTAAAATAAATTAAAATAAATTAAAATAAAATAAAATAAAATAAGAATCTTTACATAAGATAATGCAAAGAAGCTGCATGTGGTTGGCCATTTTCCCCTCTTGCTTTTTAACGGACTGGACTATTAGCATCGCTGTAATGCTCATACTACATTTGTTAATGTAACAGAAGTTAAATGTCTGATAATAGTCATTACTTCTATTCTGGCAGATTCTTACCCAGGATTACTATGGAAAAGTACGAAAAAAGAGCCTTGGATAAGTGTATGGTTTTATTAACTGACACCCTTCAACCATCAGACCTATACCCTTATCTCATATCAAAGGAAGTTATCAGCCATAGCGATTCAGAAAAAATAGACGCAGAACCCTCCAGAGAGATCAAGGTTCAACATTTTATAAGAATTCTTCAGACAAGGGGCAACAATTCATTCCAAGAGTTTCTCACAGCACTTAACTCTGGAGTGTATAAAGAACTCGCCTCATCACTGACGGAAGAAGCGCGTAAATTACAGATTATTGAGAAAGGTAAGTCGAAGTAAACTCTTACAGATATGTTTACAACAGCTTTTTTCCACATTTAACAAAGGGTCAGTAGCATGTAAAATAAGTAGGCTATCAAGAAATCATACTCCTGCTGAAGTGGGTGAAAGGGGCTCAATGCAGATACATTGAAAATTCATACTATGGTGATGTATGAGGACCTTTAGCACACTGTAGCGACCGGCCCAGAGTGTTGCAAATAAAGTGTTACTATTATGTTCTCCATATGAACTGGTTATCAAGTTATGCCCTCTGTCCGTAATATTTGTAGAAAAACACAGCGAGAAGTATACAGGACAGGTATGGGCAAAAGCGCAACCCCTACCTTAGGCCACTTACAGGTAAATAAAATCCCTTTTTATTTGCTTAGATGAAATTGATACATATTTAACAGGTTTTTAACGTATGAAATGATTTTCAGATGATTTTTTTTTGTTGTTTATAAATAGTTTAATCGTAATTTCAAGTAGGTTTACGCACAACAGATAGATGGTCCAAGGCTGGAAGAAATCTACGCTAGTTAGATTTAATGCACCTATTTGATTTGCTGGACATTAGCTCCGAAATGGATTTTATTACTCAACTTTGTCAAACGTTATGTGGTGAATTAACAAAGTAAGAAACACTTTTAGTAAGGACACCTTTGGCTACCGTTTTTAACTGTGACGTAGAAGTTTTAAATTTTTGGGGGGCGGGGGTTAAGTACAGTTATAAGCTGTTTTAATACCTTTTTTCAATTTTGGTTTAAAAAAGGATAAAGATAAATCATAAGTTCTGGAAAGATATTCCGTTAACAAATCTTCGTGTTGCAGGATGAAAAACAGGTCACAAACATTTTAAGAGCATCGTAAATTGGACGTTTCGAACCTCCTACCCAGGAGAAAATTCCCATTGAGTTCCATTCAATGGGATCTAATGGGATCCAATTGCAATAGGAATCAACATGGAATTTGGGCACTTTCAATGAGATTTAATGGGAACCCATTACGTTCCATTGTAATGGGATCCCATTACGTCCCATTGTCACAGAATCCCATAGGTCCCATTACAATGGGATCTTATAAGGTCCCATTCCAAAGGAATCTTGCTGCATGTGAACCCAGCTTGTCCCATTGCAATGGGACCTACTAACATCCCATAAAGGCTGTAGTCCTATTGATTTGGATTCCATTACTAATGTACGGCAGGTCCCTTTCCTACCTTTGTAACAGGATCCCTTTGCTGCTGTTAATGTATTTTACAAGTCCCTGTTGGTAAAGGTTCTGTTTGTACTGGGTAAAGTTATATACCATTACATGAAAAAAACTGAAAAATTATATCAAGTAACATCACAAGAAATTGAATTTGCTATTGAACAGTACAGTAGAATTTATTAACTTCAGAATTTGTAGGGCGAGTTTATTTTGAGATTAATTTCCATAAAAAGTTGTTCAAAATATCATGAATGAAATAATGGCAAAAGTTGCAGCAGATGGTGTGTTCTACATTAAAAATGATAGGCCTACTATGCATGCAGAGAATATCTTAGTGTTCAAAATTTGCATAGGAGCTTTTAGGCTGCTGGGTTTCTTTACCAAGAAATCATTGAATACCCTCTTGTTGTATATGTACAAAATCTGCTACACAGTACAAAGTATATATTGCATTTTGCGTAGCAATTTGTCCATTTTGTGTAGTAAAATGCGATGCGATACCAGATAAAATATTCCCTGTGCATGTACAGTAACACTGTAGCCTGAATAACCTCCAATGTGTTTAAACTTTCTATGATCCTTAAACATATTTAAATGTCTCCTGATGATTGCAGGTTTTTTGCAATCTTAGACACATGTAAAACAGATCAGAGTCATTAAATGTCTAAGATGCACACACAATAGTGAAAAATCAAAGACATTAACACAGCTCCCTGTTAAATTGGAACATGCACAATTCTAACCGTTAAGTTCATCAACAGGAAGAATGACTGAACTTAACTTATAAGCACCAGCCATTTTACGTGTTCCCCATAACAAGACAAGGTTTTGTCCACGGTAAAAGATCACAAGCATCATTTATTTCCGGTAAAGAGAAAGTTTTGTCCATATTGAAAAAATAAATTGAATTTTTTTCCAACAATTAATATGTAATTTAAGCACTGGTTATTTCCATATCCAATTAAAAACAAGGTTTGTCCATGGTAAAGAAAATATTTTGTTCTTGCATCAGTCTTTTCACATTTTCCATATCAAACACAAGATTTTGTCAATGACAGTACAGTAGTCCCGCAAATGGTTTAACTGTTTCCGGTGAAAGAATTATTAGCACAAGCGACTTTCTAGTTTCTACCTACACATTCCACAAGTAACATATGAATGGTTAAATACAGAGAGAAATATTCTGTCCGTTGTATTCTTTTGTCCTACATTGTCTGCAGTACGTACTACGCAAAGGACGTGATCAAAAAGGAATGGCAGTTCGGCTCTTCTCACCCTCATCCTCGTACATGCACTCTACCGTGTGTCTCAGAATTAATGTGGAACTGCAGTTTGACTGTTAAATTTTACAAACTACCTTAGAGAAGTACTGTACAAAGGCAGCCAACATTTCTTTTGCAAGTCGGTGTATTCCATGGCCATCCGTAGCGAACTTCTTAAAATGCTGTGGCATCTGAGCTTTCAACATGTTAGCTTTTCCTTAGGCTCTATCTGCTTCACATCATAAACAGCATTTCAATTTACTGAAGCTCTTCTAATCAGCCTAATCTATGGACTCATTCACTCAAAACAATGAAATCGAAGGGTACAGGGTATGCAAACTTGTTAATGTCTTGAATTCTGAATTTCAAGCATGAATTCAATAGTCAACCAGGCAAAATGTTATTTGAACGGAGGCACACCACCAAAATTCCCATTTGTATACAGTACGACCAATTTGCTGTCTCAGAAATCTTGTGTAAGCAATTCAGAGACAATAACAGCACAACAGCACAAAAGCAGTGAAAAAGGCTCCGATTAACAGTATAGTGTCTCTGCGCCTTCCAAAATTGCTACAAAAATCAATCTGTTTGTACTATTCATCACTTACTCCTCAAGCACTAAACAGTTGACTGTCTGGAATTTAACATAAATACGAATTATTCACGAAACTCCACCAAAGGCTGTGTAGGGCTTTATAATCACGCCATCCTGTAAATGAAATGAAAAAGTAATATTGAAAGCATTTATAGCCTAGTACTTAAAATACTGTGCATCTGACTTGGTATCAGCAATTAGTAAGAGTGGCGGTGATAAGCCAAAAAGTGGTGAAATATTGGCCGGTGTGTTAAAGGTACTGTGCCTTCTAGCAACTCTGAATCCAAAGAGTGATGTAATTTTGCAAACTGAAATAAAATACTATAATGAACTTTTGACAACTCCCTAGTGTCACTAGATGTGACAAACTGATTCTAGGACAAAGATCATTTAATTGTAATTTCTAAAGCAAGTGGCTCCCACAGTTGTTCAATGAGGGCCCCACAATCTGGATTCTACTACCTCGCCGGTTTGACCGTGCTCATTTTTAAGAAGATGAAGAGTTCTAAAATGCTTGAGAAGTCCATGATGAAGGTCATAGTTTTGTTACATTTATTCAGAATTCGCTCATTTGATTGAAAATTGAACAACAAATGGTTACTTAAATCTGTGAAATTCTCCATAAGCATGTGTTGTAACAGGGTAAATCTATTTTCAAGGGTGCGCAACGTTATGTACTGCACAACATTATGTAACGCGACTAGCCTAAAGGTCAGTGCTTCTCAAAGTGGTCCCTACCGCCCCCGGGGGCGTTGGGAAGTCTTAGGTGGGCGCTACAGAGTACACGGGGAATAGGGGGCATTGGCACTGATTTGGGGGTCCCTGGCGAATCAGGCACGTAGCCAAAGGGGACGAAGGGGGAAGCCGCCCCATTGAGCATATTTTTTGTATTTTTTAGTGATTTTTTTTAAGAGGTCGCTAGTAATGAAATCAAATCAGAACAGGTTAAGATGCAACTTACAAGAGGCATTTCGGCCAAAACTTTCTTGGCGCTTCGCGCCAAACTGTGGTGGCGCTACGCTTAGATAGTTTGCTTACAGGATTCGCCCACTCCTTGGCAAATTTCTGGCTACGCGCCTGCTGGCGATTACGACATCACTGCAGCAATTTAGTGCACAATAAGGCATCCAGGGGGTCTGTTCCCCTGTGTAAGTTCTTCCCTACCCCACCTTCCCAGTCCCCTTCCCCTCTCCCTCCCCAAAATTAATTTTGTTACCAAAAATTATCCAAAAATGGCGTTAGAAATTTAAAAACTCTACCACTAGGTCCAATTTCTTCAGCGTTCTTCAGCGTTCTTCCGCAAATTTAACTGAGAGCGAAATATTGTTGAGCATCCGACCATGAATGGTAGGACAAGGCGAGGGGTAGGTGAGGCAGGTATTGGGACAGATAAAGATGGTTGAAGTTAGTCCAAAAAAGTTTGAGAACCACTGCCCTAGAACCTCCATCGGCGAGATTAGACAGTTAAGTGAGTACAGTAATTAACTTAGCTAACAGCAGAAAATAAAGCTTAGGAACAGAAGATTATAGGTGATGAAAAGATGTTAATAAGTGGAGTAAACAGTTACATTGTCTGATGGAAAATGTTTTGATTCGAAGCACATATGTCTTTGTTTAGCCCCGTGATGTGTTAATTTAGTTTCAAAATCCAATTAAGTTCGGCCGCCTTGCGGTGTTCCGTACAAACAAAATTGTTTGCAATGAGGGTGACTTCAAGATTATCAAAAAAAAGGCGGGGAAGATTAAAGTGCTCCGCTTACGGGGAAACCTGCAGTGTTGTCACGAAACTAATGTAGTGAGTAACGCGTTGTAAGTCAATATGATCGTGTACAAAAGAATTGTAGCTTTGGCTTAAGCGTCCCGGCGATGACGTCATCGTACAGTCGGTTTTAACTCCGGGTTTTTCAACCCACTGGGGAAAGGGGACTAGTGTTTACGGTTTTTAAAGTCCTTGGGGGCCACGTGCGCGGCAACTGATCAGCCAGACTTGTATATTTTGTGTTTCTGATATATTTCAGCAATAAAATAAACCACATTGGGCACTGTATTACATAGGCTCTTTAAGGTCTGTATTATTCTTGATCCAAACTTATGTTTTCTTAAGTGTTAAGATACATCTTCCCTAAATGCGATCTTTATGCCTCTACCATCCCCTTTGCTTTGTTGTACTTTTTAAACTGTATAGAGCCTTTGATAACATTTGCAGATATTGTTTACTTTAGGCTAGGAATCATTAATTATTTCCTAGTTATCATTCTTCTTCATGACAGAAGTATGGAAATGATTATCTGGTAAATGGTCACTACTTAATGGATTTTGATTGTTTTGTTATTGAAATTGTGGCCTTATTGTAAATTTCAATGTGTGTTTTAGTTTGTTTCATACTTGACTTTTATCTGTGCTGTCTTAAATATAAAGCTCAAACTTCCTAAACTCACATTTTCGTGTCTGTCACCTCTTTTGCCTTAGATGCATTTGTGTTTTTAAACTGTGTAGAGCTTTCGATTACGTTTGTAAATACCGTATAATTTTGAAAACCATTTACTATTTATTAATTAACATTGAGTTTCTATTGCAAAAGCATGAAATTAGCAGTTCGTTAAGTTATCATTTTTGGAACATTTTGATTGATTTGATTGATTTGGTTGGAATGGTTGCCTTGTGCTGCATTTTAATTTCTTTCATATAAAGTAACCAAATTTTCATATCAACAGACCTTTGGAAAGTTAGGTTATGCAATCTGGTGCTGTACTCATGTTTATACATGTTGATTTACTAAATTTTGCTTGGCTTTCAGGTATACCAAAGTTTGCTACTAGTAACATGCCGTATACTTTCATCGAATATCTACTGAAGATGGCAGAATCCACGACTCCAAATGAAGCAATTACACTTTGCAAAGGCTTGAGACTATCCCAACAATCGGAGGAGAGAATACGTTGCAGTGAAAATATAACGCTAGAGTTTATAACCGTTGCCCTTGAATATAAAATCTTTAAAAATATGTCACCGAACAAAATAAGGGCAGTGTGCACAGATCTTCGTTACCATCATCTTGAAAGAATATGTAAGGAATATGAGAAAAAACTAAGTTATCCAGGTAAACTTTTTCACAGTTTAACATATGCATTAAGGGTAAAAGAGGTGGTATTCAGTTGATAATAGAGTGATCAGCTTCCAATATCTACCTTACAAGAAAACAAATCGTGGTTATTCGTACTTACAAATTATGTAACAAATGAAAGATCCCTTTTGTTTTATATTTTTCAATAATTGAACCTGGCAAAAATCCGCCCGGGCATAACTTGTAGGTAAAAGTGTAAATTTTAAAGACTTTTGGCCTTTTTTTTTTGGCAGAGATAACAATATCTGTAACATCTGAACACCGAAAAACTTTCCGAGGTTTTGTCGTTTTAATGGCGTACGGCACAGTCGACACAAACACTGAAACTATTCCATTTTACTTCAAATGCAAGTGTTTGGATTCTGTTCTCAAATCTGAATACTACGAGACAGTACTGTATAAGCTAGACGAGGAGAATGATAAAATTCATGTGAGAGTACCATCAACCACCGCGTTGCGAAAACTGTACAAGGATATCCAAGCAAAAACATTAGGACCAAAGTTGCAGCCAATCATATACGACAAAGAAACCTCCGAAACAGGCGATGGAGACCAATATCCCGCTTCTTTGCAGCTTTCCATGAACGAACACAGCTACTCAAGTGTCCTGGAGGAACTCCAGAAAGGTAAAATATGTGATCCAATCCAGCCATGTGCTGTTCTCTAAAAAAGATGTATGAATGTTCAGGTTAAATAAAAAAAATCCGTCTGCTTAGACTTACAACGGGGTGATCTCATGAATGCCAAGAAGTCGTGGAAATAGTTTTGTAAAAATGACTACTTTATATAATACATTATTTCAAAAGACATACTGAAAAAGTAGGGGTATTATCTTACGTAATTCAGTTTTGTTGTACACTTTAAAATGAACACCCAAGTAGATCCCTTCTCGACTACAAATATTTCCCTTTTCTAATAACAAAACAAAAGCCAAAATTATTAGTTATATCAATACTTGCAAAAGTATCTTGGTAACTGTAGTTTACATTGACCAGTTGACAGTCTTTTAACGTCGGTCCATTGTGTCTTGTGGAGGCATAGAAAATTTAATTACCAAAGAATGTCATACAAATGGGTGGATGTCATTATTATGTGGTAGTAGATGAACAGTTTGCATTTAGTTTGCTTTATTCTACAATTTACATAAGATCCAAGCCGACTTTTCTTTTTGATGTATGCAAAAGAACACAAGAACTCTTTAAATCGTCGATTTTAACCAAATGCAAAATATTCTTTTCTTAATTTGTGCATCCATTTTTGAGACAGTTGGCAAACTATCACAAGTTTCTGGTGATATCAGGTTGTTTCATAGTTTGACTATTGTGAACCTAAATGACCAACGATTTAGATTCATCATATGGCATTTACAATTTTCGAATTCACTCTTTGGTGCCATCGGTTTAACGTTTAAAAATATTCACCCTCTGGTTCGCCACAAAATCCATACATGAATTTTCTTGGTGGTCTCCTCCTTTAAAAACCTTTTTTTTTTTCATTTTCATTTATTTTCATAAAGTTTTTGGCAAAAATAGACCAAAAGCTAAAAAGTTAACACCGTCACAATTAGGTACTTTCTTGTGGTCCCTTCATGTACCCGGAGATGTCAAGGAGCATATCGCCTTTTTTCCCTGTGAAGTTGCTTGGGGCTGAAATGGTAAACATAAAAATATTTATTAGTACTGTTGGGACATTTGACACATTCAGAATTCTGCCAGGAGTATTGACAAATGGTATGCAGGAAAAGTAGCGGTCACTTAGACTGCATCCTGAACACTATGTCAGGCGGCATCTTCCCAATGGATGGCAGGAGGCGCTGGGCGGAAGAAGCGGGTTAAGTCCGGCGAGGTCATAAAGGGTCCAATGCAGTGAGCTATGAGCTGGTATTTCCCCTCAGAACTCGTAGGTGATGCTCTGAGATGATGTGGCTATGGTTCTATCACGATGAAGCCATTGTTCAGGTCCTAAAAGGTCACCAAGCTCTCCTTCAGGAGGAAAGGAAGGAAAAGTTCACAGTTCTACATACTTAACTTCTGCGATTTCGTGTAACTGGGCTAGTTCAGTGATTTTTGGTCTCAAAACATCATAAGTGAATTTCTACAAGCCAGACCTAATAGTATGGACATTTATGAGCTGCTATAGTTACCTCTTTAGTAAAGACCTTGAACCCTCCCATAAGGAGAGAAGACCAGGTTCCTCCTTTTCCTTGTACATACACTCTGCATATCTTGCACATGCTACGTATTACACGTACAAAATAGTTCAGGTTACATTAAACTCATACCAGTATACTCTATACTTTGTAATAGCTACATCTGGTCGTCCTACTCCCTTTTCCCTCACGGGGTGGTGTAAAGGTGCGCATCAGCCAGGTTCAAGGACATCGCCTTCTGAAGGGGAGGCTGGAATCACCAGTAAAGTCTCCACACAAATTTGCCCCTGTCTAATAGAGATCGCTTTTGTACAGTGAATTGAAATTTAAAATCTTCATTAGCTTTACGTCAAGGAATTCTCCAGTATAAGAACGTTTTGGAAGATGGTACTTCAGTCAGGGTAATCCTGTGCAAGGGTGTTTTCCCTTGGGTTTCTCACATGTCCTTCTTTCGGTCAGGCGTAATACCTTCCGAAGGCTTATAGTATATATCACTGAAATTAAACGCATTGAAGATTATGCACAAGTGTACGATGGGCCGGAGCTTAATGACTCTACTCATCGTGTGCATATATACAAGGATGCTACAATTGGTTGAATTCGCAGTTGTATACATGTTTCTAATATCCTAACAGAGATAATAAATACATATGTTCACTATTGAAGTCCCATCCACGTTCGCTGTAAATGGAAACATCGTGATATGCTCCCTGATGTCTTGAGATAACTGAAGGGACCACAAGATAGCACGCCCTTTGCGACGTAGTTACCAGGACTGTAATCATAAACGTACACCATCTTAAAATTCAGTTTGCCCGCCACATTATTCATTCATGAATCTGCTGTTGTCGATTAAATAGAATTTTGGACTAAACAGATGGTCATGCCTGCTACAGCGGGACACTTAAAGAGATTTTCAGAGCAATTTTAAAGGAGAACGGTGGTCATCTTGAAATTTGACAACATGAAGTTAGTCATAATCACGTGTACAGCTTCTAGAGTAAGGCAGTGAGGTTAATTTTTCGTGAAAAATTGGGGCCATTTTTAAATTCATATGGCCGCCATCGTAATGACGGGAAAATGGAACTCTGTGTTTTTGAATTCAACATACCCGAATTATTTTGAAAGTGCAATAAACTGGAATTACGCTGGTCTAACTCGCGAAATTGCACCAGAATTTTTTACAAATGACTAACTGGTAGAATACGAAGTCTCTAGAGTTATTGAAAATAACCCCAGGAACAGTCACCGGACTGACAGTCCACTTGAATTCTAAAAAATTTTACAAAATCGGGTTCATTAACAACCAAAAACCTATTGGAAGAAAGCACGTCTTCCAATAAATTACTTTGAGGGATGCAGAATGTTTTGAAGGGGTAAAGTTCTTAGAAAAGCCATCTAGGATACAAATGTCATCTGCATACTGCGGAATTATAAATTTTTGACCCACTACTGATGAAACTTTGATGCAGTGAGAAAAAATTCCGAATTTTCGTTGTAGTGATATCAGGTTCAAACGATTTTCATAGTTTGACCTTTCGTCAACCTAAATGAGCTTTCATTAAAGCGTCAGGCTTTTTATACTCACGGAACAAGGTGCATTCACAAGCTTCGTATCCACCCTTTAGAGCTATCCTTTCCACGATGATAACGAAGCCTTACCCTCCGTTGACCAATGATGAGGCATTGGTTCTCACTGACCTTGTCTCAATAAACAGAATGGGATCCAAACGAAATTTCATTGATCATTATTTGAATTCAATTAAGTTTTCTGAAACAATTTGTAGAGTTCAATGAGATCTCATGTCATCGCTATTCTTGTAAAAGACAAGTGTCATAATAATAAACATTAATCAGCATTAATCTTCAATAACAAAAAGAGTTAAGAAAAAGTTAAAATGTCTTATTTGTCTTCTTGTTAAGGTGGTGGCGTTTGTTGTAACAACCCAGCGGTGCCTTTATGCCTTCCCAGCAACTTTTCCTGGGATCAAAAGAAGAAACTGCTTATTGTTGAAGAGAACGGTCCAAGCGAGGAACTAAAAGTTTGTGAGGAAGGTGTGAATCTCCTCAAAAATATTGGAGAAGACCGTGTTATTGTTGTGTGCATCACAGGTCCCGCAAGAAGTGGGAAATCATTTTTTCTTTCACAATTCGAGCAGGGTGTAAATTTTGAAGTCGGACATTCTGTTATATCAAAAACCACGGGAGTGTGGATTGCCGTTTGTCAAGAGTACATCAAAGTTGGTGAGACCAATGCAAGGTTGGTTCTTCTTGATGCTGAAGGGATGGGTGCAGTTGCCACAGCCAATAAAGCGGGAGGTGATAAGTGGGACAGGAAAATATTTTCATTATGTACGTTGCTCAGTTCGCATCTGATATATAACAGCCATGGCGTACCAAATAAAGACGACCTTGACAAACTAGGCCTAATCGCTCAATTTAGTGAATCTATCTTTTACAATACAAGAGGGTCCTCTAGTGGGAATAATGAAGATGAATTCCGTAAAGTTGCTCCGCATTTCCTTTGGTTGATTAGAGACGCTAATCTTGACCCCGAGATTGACGGGAAACTTGTTTCCTGGGAAGAGTTTGTCAGCAAATCAGTGCTTGCTAAATGCGATATTGATGTCAGCAGAAATGCTGTGAGAGAAGCAATTGCTAAAACCTTTCAATCAGTAACTGCATACGCTTTAGAACCACCGACATCTAACGTAACTGCAATGAAAAATATAGCATCAAAAATACACAGTGACATGATAAACCCGGAGTTTTTTAAAGGAATCGAAAATGTTAGAAACCGAATCCTTAATTCGCCGCAATTGAAAAAGATAAAAGGAGGCTTTGTTTCAGGTGAACATATGGTGTATTTACTTAACTTATATTTGGCGGCCGTAAACGAACAGTGTGACAAGCTTCAGGTAGAGACAATGTGGGATTCAAGTATAAAATTGCAACTTGATCAAAAACGAGAGAAATGCTTACTCGAATATAAAAACAAAATAAGTAACATTACATTTCCTTGTTCTGTGGAACATCTCAACGATTGTCATAGCACCGCCTTAAAACAGGCCAAAGATTTTTTTGAATCTTCTACAAACCGCTTTGATGAAAGCGTCAAAAAAACTTCAAGGTGCTCACTCTTGGAAGATATAGCAAAGGAACTACAAACAATAACAACTAAAAACAAAAGTGAATCAATGCGTTATTGTCAAAATAAATTTGATGAGTCCATGAGGAAATATTGCGATATAGCGGATTCAACTCTTGATGAAATAGTTTGTGATGGTTTAAAGCAACGTAAAATGGAAATGCTACAAGCTTACCAAAAGGAAGCTAAAGGACCAATGATGCATGTAGTTCAGACAAAAAATGAAGGATCTTTAGAAAAAATCCTTTGCACTTATCGCCAAAGAATTGCAAAAAGAGCTCTTCAATCTGCACGTGAAACCTATACTAATGCGATGCTTGTAATGAATAAGCTACCATGCGAAATTGACGAGCTTGAGAAGGAATATAACGAATTTTCAAAAAGAGTGTTTGGAAGCTTTAATCAAATATGCAATAATTGTAGCGACTGTGAAGAATGTAGACAAACCTTAGCCAATGACTTAGCCGGAGCACTTGAAACACGTAAACACCACAACGAAGAAAAATCACTGCAACATTGCGACAACGTGAAAAACTCTCTAATAGATAAACATATCCTTCGACTAATGAGCTCTGTGAGAAAACTCAGCTACCAAGACTTTCTTGTAGGAAAGAAAAACGTTTTTGATGAATATGAAGTGAAAGGGAAAGGTCCCGCGAAATCTAGAGTTAAAGAAAAATGTAAAATTGATGTAGAGGCGAAGTTAAAAGTTGCTGAAACGCAAATTGTTGATTGTGCCCTAAACGATGCAATAGATAAACATGAAAAAAACTTAAGCGAATTGATTGAGAAGGGTCCTTTAGATGAAGAAAAGCTCAAAAAATTGGAGCGTGAGAAGGCCACAGAGTCTGTCAATATATTTCAAGAAAAATGCCAAGGTATATTAAAATCTGACTTAGCAATACACGAGGAATTGCTCCAAAAGTTTTTGGAGGATAGGCGCAAAAATTCTATTTTAAAAAACAAGCAAATATCATTAAAATTCTGTGAAAAGCAAATGGAGGATTGTCTAAGAGATTGTGAGAAACGTTTAAATGCAATTGCAAAGAACTTTAAATGCAAAGATTCGAAACAAGATACTGAGAATCTGAATCAAAAATTGGAATCGATACAAATGATTGTTAAACAAAATTATAACGAAAAATCTGTAGGTCCATCAAAGAAAGATGTACTTGAACGGCTTGAATGTCTTATGGAACACCAACTGCTAGCTACAAAAAGGGCCATTTTGGAAGAAACCCTTATCAGATCGCTGGAAGTATATATTGATAAGATAGAGGGGATTAATGAACAGGGACCATATGAAGAAAAAGAAATACTAGAAAAGTTGAAAGCAGCTGCCCAAAGTTCTTGCTCTTTATTAAAAAACACATGTTGTAATTTCGATGATGGAATGTTTGCACCGTACCTTACAACATTTGAAATGATTACAAAGGATCGAGCTGCACGATTAATTATGGTCAATTACAAGCAGTCAACTGAACGAGGTTCTGAGGTAGTGACCGGGTTGCTGCAGGACTTCCAAGATTTTTTGAAAAGTATAACAGTAGAGACCTCATCTAAAAGCAGTTCCCAATGGATGTCGGAAATGTCGGCTATACATTCAAAATTCCATGAAAACATGAAGGGACCTGCAAAAAAAATTTTTGAGAAACAGTTAAATGAAAAGATGGAATTTTATTTAAACGATAGACAAACTGTCTTGAAAGATGAATCGTACAGAAAGTTACTTAAAAGTCTACGGGAAGCGCTCTTTGACTTCGTATCAAAGGGGCCCCGTTGTGAAAAAGAGCTCGAGATGAAATGTGAAAAGGAAAACAAAAGAATTATTTCACTGTTTTTTGAAATGAACAATGGAATAGAAAAGTCAAAGATGGATGTAAGTGAGTCAATGCTGCAACGAGCAATTGACGATGTCAAAGATATTGTGCAGACCAAAAATAAAGAAGCGTCTTTTGAGCAATGTAAGGAGAATATTGAACCTCTTTTGAAAGACGTAGAGGATGAATGTGATGCATTAATTAGCCAAGTTGTAAAAGACAGATACCAAGGGGAAGGTGATTTTGAGAAACAATTTCAGGCCATTAGAGATAAGGCTGTTGCCAATTATGATAAGCTAGCCATGGGTACGGCGAAAGACGAAGTGAAAGGAATATTTGAAGATAAAGTTCAAGGTCTGATGATGGTCAAAATGAAGGATATGGTTATAGGATGTGTAAATTGTACAAAGGCTGAATATTCTGAAAAAAGTAGCAACATTCTCAAAGATCGTCCCATGGAAGATAATGAATTAGAACATAAATTAGATACGATTGAGAGAGAGGTTTTGTTGCCATTCAACAAAGAATTCGGTTTACGGAGTGGGGATATAGATGGGCAGGAGACGATTAATATGTTGGATATAAATGATATCTCCAAATATGAGGACACATTGAGACAATCTATTGTCTCCATGAGAGAAAAGACTTTAATTAAAAATCAAATGTTATCTTTAGAATGGTGCAAAGCTTCCATGAAAGACATATTAACCAAACGCAAAAATTATAAAGATAAACTTGCAATGAGTATAGCATATAATGAATCTGCAGTAGGGCCAATGAAGGAGGAAGTGTGGAAAAATTTCGAAGAGGAAGTTAATCTTTATTATATGAGATGGTATACATTCCTGCGTAAACGGTGGTCAGAGTGGTGAAAAGGGATTAGCTTACATTTGAAAATATGAAGGATTATGGGTAAGAAGGGATAGCACTAATATGACTTTAACGGTCATCGTCAGACGCATTTCAATGAATTACCACTGTCACACAAACGGACAAACTTTTACAATTCCAAACAAGTTTTGCCTTAAAAGAAAGAAGTTAAAAGAAAGAAGTACTGACACGTTACACAACAGTATTAAACTAGAAGTGTAGTTACGGGAACCGTAATCATTGTTTATGGAAGCGATTGGTACAATCTAGAAATTTTTACTTCACTGAATGGAATACATCCCAGGTGTTACATGGAAGTACTGTACTGAAAAAGAAATCACTTCACAACAGATCACTTTAACTGAACTGTTTTGTTCAAACGAAACTACAAGGTTACTTACACACTACGCCTGGTGCAGAGTACAAGTATGCAAGTTGACACCAATAAGGCTGGGCCTAACGTGAGCCTAAGCCGAGCTAGGTCCACCGTTTCACCGTTCAATCTGATAAAACAATAAATTTAACATTAAATACTGTGCCTTGTTACTAAAACACGACTTTATTTTGGTATTTTATTCAATTTTAGATTGCACTATTGATCATCACCTGCCGTAAGTAAAATGTACGAGGAAATCAGTTTAAAGGAAATGTATCAGCTACCCCACTATCAGGCTACAGTATACATCTTCACTGTGACTGTATTTAGTATGGAATGCTAGGACTATACATTGTTTAACCACTTTATTGTATTTATCATTTATCTAAATAAACCGTGACATGTCTCCTCTATGAAAACTCAACCGTGCTGTTATATGATAATATACAGTTGTATTAACAGAAAATGGTTCTGTAAGTACAATGCATTTCATGGGTTTAATGGAACTTAATAAAGTCTATAGATAGCTCGTTGCTAATGGATTGTAACTTAGTGTGAGCAAAACTAATCACACTGTCGTTAGCGCACATTTCACATTTGAGTAGAATAAGCATATCTTTGGCAACAAAATGATTAAACTCAAGGTAAAGTAGCCATTTGTTAAATTGTTCATGCTGTCACAAGCATCCATAAGAATCCAGCCTCTTACAATGTTGCCTTAGAAAAAATCGATACACAAAGTCATGTGTATTTTGAGAAACGAAAGACTCGTCCTACATTGCTGCTTTGAAGCAAACTTGTAGTACTCGAGTACGTACTTGTTCCCGAGTACATATTTCTGTACTCGTACTCGTATTCATGACTTTGTACTCGCACTCGTACTCAGAGAATTTGAAAACTAGGTACTCGTACTCGTACTCGTACTCAGTGTTTTGTACTCGTACTCGTACTTTGAAAATAATTCTCATGAGTACAGACATTTAAGTCCAAGATGTTAATATCTGTAATCTGCATTCATCCTTTTCTAATGTAATAAAAACTGTTACTATTTAAAGCTTCCTGTGCTGATAAATGCAGACTATCTCCTTACATTTAAAATAAGTTGTGCCGCTATAAGGAGCAGTAACAAAGAGTTAAAGGGAACTTGCCTTTGAACAAACTGAAGAAATTAATATTGAATTAATCGCTTAGGGGTACTCCTAAGAGTATCATTTCCTTAAGCATGTAAGTACTTTGGCCCCCTACTGAAAAACATTTTGCCTTGGTGTAGTCTAGAACTAGAGTGTTTGAAAATACCTTCGATCAGTAACTGAGAGTCAACCTCTCAAAACTTAATGACTTTTATTTACTTTTAGTTGTTGGGTAATGTGCACTTCCAATAACAAAATTTTCAGACTGACTGACATACTTACGGAGAGCATGCGTTATATCTTAGATACTTAATCTAATTTGTCCAGTGTTGGAATAACCTACTTGGACCAATGATAAAATCTTAAAAGACTGACAAAACCTAGTTAGAACCGGGCCAAAATTAAGACAAAAGCCCTGTATAATTAGTCTACTTTACAGGCTGAAATCAATCTTATCTATTGATAAACGCAAACCTTTTAACCTCCATTGAATTTAAAAACCTGTTGTGCGGCAGACTGCAGTTAACCAAAAATATTTTTCCCGTAAGAGGTACTTTTTAAATAAAATACTTGAATTAACAGAGGACTTCCGTTTAGAACAAAATGACATTTAAGTGGCAATTGGATTCTCTTCTTTTTTCTCCAAGTACCACTGTTATGATAGCTTCGAAGTAACATCACAAGCTCACACTATAAAGTTTTTATTATTACCGTATTATACTCTGGCCTAAACATGTACCCAGACATGTACTCAGACATGTAATCATACTCGTACTCGTACTCGTACTCATGGCTTTAGACTCGACCTCGTACTCATGGCTTTGTACTCGTACTCTTATTTGTACTCGGGAGTTTGTACTTGCACTACAAGTCTGTTTTCAAGAATTTTTGTTATAACCACAAACAAGAATATTCCACAAATAAATAACAAGACTTCCTGGATGCATTTTATGACCCGTAATTGAAGAGAATCTTTATTGTTATAATTAAATTGTTAAAAACTGAACACAACCAGAAACAGTTACGTACACTAAATTAAAAATGAATTAATCAATGATTTTACACAGTATGAAAAATGTCGTTGCAATGCCAAATAGAAAAATAAGTGTCATTGACAGAAATAGTATCTTTGTATGAATTGAAGTTTCTGGAAAATTTTAGTAACGATGTGTTTTACTATTTCTCTTTGAAATATAATGTTCAACTTTTAAAGAAAAAATATACTTATGGGTAAACACTTATGCAGCATGTGTCTTATTACTTTGCTTGAAACTGAAATGAAATACTGCATGAAGCAAAATAAGTTTATAGGAATAGCGATAGTATCAGAATAATCAAACCTTAGTGCTCTAAAGAAACTGTGAATGTGTCTTTTATGAGAAAGTCAGAAATCTTTTTCCAAAATTATTCACAGTGAGACATGACCACACAAGATGATC
>WURT03369323.1:0-20783 GCA_009936505.3 Holothuria glaberrima | reverse complement strand
AGAATCAGTGACCGGAAGTAACGTATCGTGGTACGCATAGGCATAGGGATAGGGTTATATACGTGATACGCATACGGGTAGAATCAGTGACCGGAAGTGACGTATCACAATCAGAGCACAATCAGGGATAAAGTTCCCCACCCTGTCAGCAAAATTTGGTCGGCTCGACGACGGACCGCTGTCGGCCACTTCGGCGGTCCGCCAGGAAAATGTCTGGTGGTTCACAGGCAGTGACGCCGGATATATTGCTGACTGGGATGCAGTTGCTACAAAAATTATTTGAAGTAAGGAAGAGGAAATTTGTTGCACTAGAGATGAAAAACGATAATAACTGAATAAAACAAAAACAGAAAGCAAGCAAACAGCAACAGTATTATTTATTCCTTTTTACTCCGACCGTTTTCAGATCTCATTTTTGATCTCAGTCAGTGTATTACTGAGCTTGCTGAGCTGATGTCTGGCTAACGCCACATTTCTCATCTCCACCGATGAATAAATCGGTTTGTCACCTACACTCACTTTGAATGAATGTAAGACCTTTTTCTAGTAATCGGAGAATTGTGTACTTGGCATTGCCATGTAAAAATATGGAAATATTTGACACTTCTTTTAATATTTAACAAAATCGAGTCGTTCAAATGCCCATCAAATCCCTACCTGTCAGATATAAGAGGAAGTGGGCTAGATGTACAAGGGAGGATATGTATATTTTTCTACAAAAGAAGCATGAATAGTTTATGTTACTGTGGAGCCGACGGTTTAAATAATACAGGGAAGACTTAAAGGAGGATAATTATGTACGAAGCTCGTCACAAACAGACATTGGCAAGCTGATATGAAAGGCTTGCAATTTATTGCACAGACAAGTTACTGAAGGAAAGCGAAATGGCTTCCAGGTGGGACGAAAAATTTTTCAGTAGGCCAAATGTGTAAAAATGTATTACGTCAATGGCAACTTACAACTTTCTAAGGACAAAGCAATGTTCAGGGGGTTCTCCCCCCCCCCTTGGCCCCGTGGCTACCGGCCTGATTTGTGCGTCTGTGTTACAAAATGGCCTTCACCTCCATGCTGCACTAGTGAAGATTGGTGTTTCTGAATGAAAATCGACCATTGTCGGGAAGCGCCAGCAGATTCACACCTTTACTATGGTTGGGGTTCGGGCCCTCGATCTCCCAGACATGCTGTATGGACCACGCGAAAATAGTTGTTTTATACACCCCACGATTGTAAGTTGTTCAACTGGGATATATCTATTAAAGAGGAAATCTCCTTATCCCAGACAGTTCTTGTTCTCCCAACTAAATTAGTTCTATCCCCGCCCATAACTATATCTTTACTTCTCCCTGCGCAGACACAAATATAGTTTATTGCTGAATGTCATAATCCTAGTGAACATACAAGGTCCTAATGTGTAACCAGAGCACTCGCTGTGCATGCTGTGTAATATGAGCTACTCTGCATCTTTTGAATTTTGTAACTCTGATGTCCATCAAAGAGCAGTCACCAATTGAGACTTTTGCTTACCCCCAAGTACAAGTCATACTTGGGGTGACGAGTATCTATCTTTAAGTAACCTACTTCACTGTCTAAGGCAGTTGCAAATGTAAGAAGTCATGGGCGGCAATTTGTTCTCAATATTTAAGGGGGCATGACCCAATTTTCAAATAATTTAATGTTTGAAAACTCAAAGTTAATGGGCGATTTCTCAAATATTGGGGGGACATGTCCCCCTGGATCGCCGCCTATGCAAGAAGTTCTGAAATGCATATCTGTTGAAGATTTTTGTGTCCATCAGTTTATCTTGAAATCACTCTTACAACCCAACTTTACGTCCATAGGTAAACCTAAGAACGTAACAGTTGACCATTTTTAGGGAGGGGAACACCGCACAGGCGCATCCAGGAATTTTCAATAGAAGGGGGCACAAGGTTTGATCACTCTCCGGGGAAGGGTCTAAGGGGAGCGGTTTCCCCAGAAAAAATTTTGCTTTTGGAAGAGGGATGAGATGCAAAATGGTGCATTTAAAACATTTTGAAGCATTTTCTTTTTTACCCCAACTTTTTCCACGCATGACGGCCAATAGGGTGGGGGCCTACTGCACCCCCTGGATCCGCCTCTGACACATCATGTTTAATTCAGGCCCCGAGACATACGTTTCTGATCATAAGAAACATATTTCCTGCAATACAGTTTTGAATTACTTGGGCAACTATTATTAGCGGATTAAATTCGTTTGAGCAGAGGGTTACACTAAATGCAGTGGTCCGTTTTGTGGTTTGGTGGCCATTTAGACAATTATCCGCTAAGTGTGTGAAAAGTAATTTGGAAAGCTATCGGGTAAGATGTCGTTAAAAGGGGTCTCTAACCTCATCCTAGACAGTAAAAATTCTCCACATAAAGTTAACTTCTAGCACCTCTCCCAGTTTAAACCGAACCTCCTGTCTAGACACCTCCAAGACAGAGCCACAGTAGCCTGCGCTGAGTTTAAATTGCTCGAGGTAATATTGCCAAATACAGTGTGAACGTGTGAGCTTATTTCAGTCCCCCTAATTTGAAGTAGTGTACCCCGGTACACTTATTCAGGAATGGCTCGTATCAATCACGTGACAATACTTATTTCCTAAATTTATGCAGAATAAGTCATTGGTTTACTCTCAACATTCAATGATTTTACACAGGATCATTATGAAAATACTTCTGAGAGAAATAACAGATCTGTAAGATTAAACGAATTTTTGAAAATAAACTTGGGGGACTGCCTTTTTGGGAAAACACCTGACTGTACAAGTCATTGTTGACCAACTAGCGTGAAACTGTATTGTTCAAATGAGTGTCAATCAAAGTGCAGATATCAACAGTATTTAAAATTCTAGGGCTATTCCTTATTATGTTTGGGAAGAGAATTGCCAGCAACTCAGTTTGGGGTTACGTATCCCCTTAAACGGAACTGAGGGTGCAAGAGGCAGTATAGACGTTTCTTTTGAAAGGGAGTTTAAGAAATTCAATACATGACTTAAATTAATCATTTGTGTGGTCACGTGGTTTGGATCAGGTGATATTGTAAATCGTTTAACCTGTTCAGTTGACAACGATTGACAGTAGGCCACCTAGCAGAACAATAGCTAAGGTGCGTTTAACAAACAGTGAAGTGAGGTACTTTGATATTCATATTTAATTAAGTCATAAACACAACTAATGAAGAGAAGGGGCCAGGAATTTGCCATTTAGAACTCCGTATTTACCCAAACTTAGCTTAAAGTTAACACCCTTATTTGAAACAAGTAAATTACTCTTTGTCTGATATAGCTTCTCATCCATTTACATGAAACCCCTTGAAAGCCATAATTTGATACTATTTTTTAAAAAAGACTGTCTTGATAGCATTAAAGGCTTTGCACAAGCCAAGAGAGATGCCAACCGATTTTTTTTTTTTTTTTTTGTTCTGAAGTGAAACTTTGTTGAGTCATCTACATTAAAGAGGCTCATTGAGTTAATATCGATTGCATGACAATGTTTCTAATTAGCCTCATTTCTCATGTTTCCCTTCCTATAGATACCGAAAATGTGAGAAAAATTCTAGTTTATGTGGAGCAGGGGTTGCATATGATTAATAACCAGTGGTAAAAAGTGTTTAGTCACATATTTGTAATAAATTCCCCTGTCATTGCCATTTCAATTGTATGTCAGATGTGCAGAATCTTTTAGTTTGACCATTAACGGCCATCAAGATGTGAGTAAATCTCATTAAAGTGTGAAAATAATCATGAATTTTGTAAAACAACTCAATATGCTCCTTTGGAGCAAGTTTGGTAGAGTCGGTCAGTACAAATGTTATACTGACAATTGGACGATATGTTGTGCTTTCGTAAGACACAGTAAGGTTTCTGATTCATATTTAAGTCTTTATACCATTTTGGATAAGGGAAGGATAGATAT
The DNA here is from genome assembly GCA_009936505.3 of Holothuria glaberrima. NCBI lineage: Eukaryota > Metazoa > Echinodermata > Holothuroidea > Aspidochirotida > Holothuriidae > Holothuria > Holothuria glaberrima. The sequence continues at coordinate 16,846 of WURT03369323.1, read as the reverse complement.
GGGTCGATAGTTAAAGAACACATTCCTATCGCCCTTTTGCTTATAAAAATTATCGTAGCTACTATCAGTTTATCAAGGAAATTACAGTGAGACAGAGACTTTAAGTCTGAAATTGCAGAAATATATGCTACAGTTCTTGAAAACTGAATACAAATGGTTCAACTCCTATTTTTACAGGATAGTCCTGAGGTGGGTATAAAATGCTGAAATTTATTCACTCAATTTAAAATGGTAATTAATAATGTGTGATGTCATTCTTGTACTCCTCAAATTACAGTCTTTGCATTTATTTATTTATTTCCGTATTTATTTATTTATTTTTTTTTTCTGAAATCCACTGCACCTTGTGTCGCAGTGTGATCACTTCCTTACTATTAAATGGTGACTTGACTATACAAGCCCTCTCTGTAAAACATTCTATGCAAGAAAACAGGAAGTTTTTCAAGGTGATATAAACATTTTAATTTCAAAGGGAAACAAAAGCATGTTATGTGAGTTGTACAAAAAGGACATCACAAATTATTGCGCAATGGACTATTTAAAATTAAAAGGGAAAATGTAGTCACCCCTATCAGAGTTAAGTATGCCCTGTCACTCTAGTTCATGAATGGCCTATTTTGATCATGTGACAACATTTTTTTTTTTTTGGTGAATTGTGAAATTCAAGGAGAATTTCTCCTTGCTTTCTAATAGTTTGTAATAGTTCTGTTTAAAATGTCTTCAGAGGTGCTTGTAATGAAATAAGAGGAGATTTGCAAGAGTTTGCTGATTTTTCAAAGCAAATTTTGGGGCGACTGCCTACTGCCTTTATAAGTGAAAAAAGTTCAACATTTTATATCTCAGCAATGGAATAAGCTATGACAATGGGAGTTGGTTGGATAACATTCCTTTTCCAGCCGGTAAAATATTTATTCTTGTAATTCTAGACTTGAGGTAGACTTTTAATTCAAAAGTAAGAGGCTCGTCTATGGAAAGAATAAGATGACGAACAACATCGCTGTTCTTAAATCGTAGAAGAAAATATTACAGGTCTTATGGGCTACATATAGTATCTTTTCAATAACTGTTAAGAGGCAGTTTGCCAAGACACACGAAAAAAAGCTACTTTTCTCTCACCACATCATTTAAGCTATAATTGTACAAAAGCATGCATGACATGGTGATGACATTTCAGTTAAATATCAGAAGACAATGAACCCTGGAAGAACTGTCCGCACCCGAAGCTTTTCTTCCTTTCCGGTGCCAATATGTCGAGATGGCTCTTACATCTTACTTCACAGGTACGGTTATCTGCAATAAACGATCTTTACACCAATAAATTTCAAACGATTAAATCTTCCGTATTTCGCTCATTTCAGACACGTAAAACCATTCGGTTGTTGATATTCCGACTCTACTTCTGCAATGAAAACGAAGGTGCGTGATCCATTTCAATGAAAGCGAAAACAACGAAAATTGCCGAGTTGTTTTCACACGAATGTTTCACCCACGCCTTAAGCTTTGCCTTTACGAAACCTTTAGCAAGTTGATGACTTTAGGAAGATGGACGCAATGATTTGAATATTTGTGTGCATGTGGCTGTGTATGAACTTCGTTTTTATAATTGTGCTTTTTAGAAAAAAAAATTAGAAATTAAACCTTGCAACTTGTGACGCCAACTTGGCGACAGCTAGGAGTGGATAATTACAAGTTTTGTTTATACTCTTTTCCAGGATAGTCGGAGTTGAAGGGGTCGGGCCCATGACCCGCCAATAATTCTCAGTTCAAAGTTTGTCTTCAAAGGATTATCATTAACTATACCTGTAAACGGTAACGGTAGTGTGCATACGCGTAATTACGATACTCTCCCCCTCCCCCAAGAGGACCATTTTTTGTCACCTCGTGCGGAGGTGGCGTCCTGGGGGAGGGGTCTTACGGGAGGTGTGTGAAACTTTTGTTCGTTTAAGGTGGCTTTGATGCAAATTGGTACTATCTTTGGCGAAAGTTGGAACTGATCATATGCTATGTTTAGAAAAGCTTTGAACTAATAACATATTAAGGAATTGCCATTATTTAGTGATATATTGGCTGTGGCATTGCACCCTTTCACTGCTAGTACTATGAGTCCGGCAAAGGGTCTCTTGGAAGCTCTAGGGTAAATTTAAAATGGGGACATTAGTATGATGCTTTTATCTATAATCGGGGTGACACTACAGGAGAGCACACCAAACACTTCGCAAAAATCGTATTTTTACTCATTTTTGAACGATAATCCATATAACCAGCTTCCAATAGGAAATGGTCGAGAAAGGAGTAAAGGTTTAAAACAAGGGATAGAGGATTAATAAACATATTTCATGATGCTTATTCTCTTCAAATGATCTTTAAGTTTAACTAATGTCTTGAATAACAAAAATATAAATTTTAGAGGGTGGAAAAATGTATGTTTCAGGTCTTGAAGGGTAGTTGTTTTACGTCGCTAAGCGACCACAGATGTGGGAGAAGCCCATGTGGCTTATGAATTACAACTTCACTTCGGGTGGCTAACCAACTCAACCTGTCAACAATTTAGATCAAATTTGGTCTGTTTTGAATTTGAAAGGCTAGTTGTGATGGGAAAACCGTAGATTGCTCTTGGATGAAAAATCCACCTTACTTTGGCCCGGCCAGGGATCGAAACCCCAACGCCCCGGTTGCCAAGCTTCATCGCTCCAAATGCCACCGCCTTTATCCACTCGGCCACAGCACCGGTATGTTTTTCATCTAACTTCCAGTGTCTTAGTTTATTCCGTTGATGAGATATAAAATGTTGAACTTATATTCACTTTATTTGACAGACTTTATTGCGCAATATCTGTGATGTCCTAATCTTGTAATAACTCACATTACCTTTGTTTCCTTCTAAGATTAATTTTTAATTTCAAATTTTCTTATTTGACCTTGAAAAGCTTTCAATATGTTTTATTGCAAAGTATGCTGTACAGAGAGGGCTTGTATAGTCAAGTCACCACTCTATTGCAGTACGAAAGTGATCACATTTTGGCACAAGGTGTAGTGGTTTTCCGAAAAATTAACTGTAATTTGAGTAGTACACTACGCCAATATGCGATTCGTCAGTACGCCAATTGTTGCGCAGTCTACCATATTATAAAATTAAGTGAATAAACTTCAAAATTTTATACCTCAGCTTAAAAATATCCTGTGAAGGTGGGAGTTGGATTACTTTTTTTCAAGCTGTGTAACATATAAGTTTGAAATAACAGGCCTAATGTACACTTTAATTTACGGTACACTCAGTAATACGCTTGTGTTATGAGTAATACACTGACCCATAAAATGAGATTGCCACATAATCGCCTCTTGGTGCAAGACAGAGTTTGGACTTAAAGGTTTTCCCAAAACGCTCCTGCCAGAATAATTTCGTGCGTATCGTCCTGATAATGGTCTTCAGTCATGGACTATAAACTGGCAATGACGGGAGAAGACAACCCAAATTTTACATTACATGAAACCAGTACCCGTACCTTTGAATAAATACGTTTCTAATGGCATTAAAGAAAGAAAATTTTTGGTAGTTTGCAAAGTATATGTGACGGCATATGATTAATATATATCCATCACTCACTCGAAAACATTTCCCACCCTTCCCCATAAAGAAATCTATAGCTTAACCAACTTTTGGGTTCATTTAATAAATATTGAAAATTATAAAGAAAATCGATTGAGGCGGGGGACGCGCCCCATGACCCACGTGCCGGCGCCACTGCATAAAGTGGCATTTGTCTTACGTTTACGAGGATCAGATTAGATGACTTCGAGAGAGAGAAAACGTTGAAGTAATTTGTATATTATTGTAATAACGGTTGTTTTACTTTCAACATTTTCATGTAATACCGTAGCACTTGCTCATGATACTATTAATTGCGTGTATTGGTTTTGGAACGTCATGTTCCCTTTCACGGAAGAATTAATACCTAAATGAAATGCGTCCCTTTTCAACAGAATTAATGTGATGCCCTACCACCTCTAAAAGACAAATTTTTGTGACGTCACATTTTGAACGTTATTGCCTCCATGGTCCAGTCGCTTGTTTCATTGCTACCTTCTTTATCGACTACACGTGACTAAAACCATACATACACACGTTACCGGGACTAGGTGTCGCTGACTATAGGGAACTGTCACTCAAATGACATTTCACTATCTTTCTTTGCCAAAATATCACGACCTATAACACCGAAGACAGTCCTTAAAAATTCCTAGCTAGAGACCTCCACTCCAAGTATTTATGTTATAGAAGAGAGGAAATTATGTCTTTACTCTAAAAACCTGTGAGATGCTCAGCTTTAATTAATACACACACTGTATAAAGTGAAATTGTGTACATCGCACGAAATGTGTGTACTACGTACTTATCCATTTTACGCGTTACCATGCAAGGGCGGCAAGGATTTTACAAAAGGTGTTGGGCTAACTCCCCGAGGGCAAAGTTCGAAGCTACGAGTGTCAAATGGATGGCAGGTTTAAAGAAAATTTTAAAATTATACATTGCTTAATGTATTTCCTGGCACTCTTCAATTAAAATACACTAGTGATGCACAAGCAAGCATTACTACTGCACATCACTGATGCTATGGAGTGCGACGACTACGATTTGGGAGACGTCAGTAGGTTTTCATCATAAACTGGCTACGTGGTCAAGACAAAGGGTTCTGAGAAAAACTTTTTTGTCAAGACACGGAGGGTCAGGGAAAATTCTCGGAAATCGAGCACTGTAAGATGAGATTTCCTTACTTGTGAGGATCGACATAAGTAGTAAGAAAGAATCATTTTGAATGCGCACCATTATTGCGCAGTGTGACCAGTGCTGCAATTAGGCAAATCTGGAACGCGTATCAAGGCAAAAATTGCCTAAAAATAGGGTGGGGAGCTCTCCCTCCCCCTACGTTTTGACACAACATTTTTACACTTGATATTCAGACATCTGGTATTTCTGTCATTAGGTAGGGCAAACCGGATGGGAAGTGCCCCGGGCAGGTTGTAACACTTCCCTTTAAATCAGTGGTTCCCAAACATTTCCAGCTCAACCAAATCACCGAATTGGACTGGGCAAACTCTCCCCTCCCGCTACTCGGTCTATAACATTGCATTGCTATGCATGAAAGGATAAAAACAAAAACACATGTTGAAGTGTGGAGCGCCCCCTCCCTAAGATCCTCTAATGGGGATCCCAGGACAACGTTCCAGTAGAAGACTAAGGGGTAAAAGCCCCGGAAAGTCTCGGATATTGAAGAAATTGTCAAATCAAGAATAATGCACTGTAAGTCAATTTTTACTATCTTCCCATTATCTAATAACCTTATAACTGCGGTCTAAAGAACTAACAACAATCCCCTTAGACTAGTTTGTAGTTAAAATAGTTTCTAATCGGTAGCCTCTTCTTTGATGCTGCAAGGGGATTGCATTCTGAGTGGGCAGAAGAAGGATGATATTTGGTCGCATGAAGCATTGAAAGACTTCTGCCACCGTGCACCAGGGTCGTAACCTGGCCGAAATATTGAAGAGGGCAGTCCATGACAGCGTCCAGTGGCGTAGCTATGATAGTTAACACCCAGGCGAATCCTTTCTTTGGCTTTGTCACCAACTGCCGCCCTGAGGGAAGAGTGTAGAAAGAGGGGTCTAACAGGAAGAAATGACATTTTGTAAAGTCTCATTTCAGGTGCAAAATGATGTCTTTTGCAAAGCTTTGAACTGATTATGTGTTCAGAAATTCGCATTATTTAGTGCACATTTAATCATTTTGTTTTGAGGGTGTTGTGTATAGCATAGCTCTATTTTTGTCAAAAATGCCTCTCAGATTGGTGAAAATTGAATGAAGCCTTCTGGACTTCCAAAGCTGCATCTAAACACTTTTTAAGACTTCATTCTTTAGAAACCAAGACTTCGAGAAGAAAAGTTTAACTGGAAAAATTTATTCGGTAAAATCACTTCTTCAGAGAACACATGACTAAAAGGTACTAATACAAGCCAATTAATTCCGCATGAAATTAAAGGTTTTCATTTGACTTTATTTTATATTGGCATGCTCTGCCGGACACCGAATGAGATGGAATACTAATTATTCAACGAATAGGCTTCATCTGTCTTGTGTGCATCATGAGGAAGGAGGTTCATTCGTTTGTGCGTCTTACCCGCATAACAAACTGTCTGCGGCGGGGGTCCGGGTACCTCCCGGGGAAGTTTTGGAAAAGGGAAACCTGTAGGCTATATGTGATTTCTCAGGTTCTGAAGACCTTAAAAAATAATCAGGTTTTTTTTTCAATTTGTAGTATTTTTAGTATTTTTTTTTCAAGTGGGCCATTTTTTTAGTAAGGCTTTGGAAATCTCAAAGGACAGCTGCCTTATCTCGCCCCCTTCCCCGACCGGCTACTGCCCTGGCCACTCAAGCTGCCCTTCAGGTCGTTGTAATGAGAAAGACGAAATTAGCTCACCTAAAACTTGCATTTTTGAAAACATTTGAAAGTTTTCCTTCGTAGTTCATTGCAAAATGTTTTCTATAGTGTCAAAGTAATTGACAACCGTCTCTTCTCTCAGTATGTCATGTCTATCAACAGCAAAGAAAAAAACTACAATTTCCAGGAAAAGTGATGGGATAATTCTAGATATGCTTGCCGTTTTTATTGGCACTGATTGGAATATGAGGATCCTCGCAATAAATTTGTAATATTAAACACTGTTAGATGCGATTTCCTGGCATCTGGCATTTAAATAATTCATAAACTAGCATCGAATCCAAGGAGGGATTGTTAGACCTACGCGACTTGTTAAGTTTATTTAATCTCCTTTTTAGGTGAACTAATTTGGGAACCAATCTAGAGGTAATCTTTTGAAATGTGGTAAAGACCCGGTCTTAAATAAATGCCTCATATTTTTTTCAAAACGCCCCCTTTGCCGCCCCCTTAGCGCTCTTCGCCCCCAAGTTGCTCAAACGCCCTTAGGAGGCGATAACGCCTCCGTTGGGAATCACTGCTTTAAATCATCACGAAAGGATCAAAAGCAAATGCGAGTAATTTATATAAACCTTTGTTGACCATGGTAACTAATTTCTGACCTAGTCATTAAACTTTTTTCTACTGTTAAGAGCATACATGCCTAAACCTAGATAGTCATTCAATTTGAAAAGCCCGGTTCATTCTGCAGTATAGCGCTATAAAGCTTTATACATTGTTATATTCTGAGTTATATCAGATTCTATGATTCTCCTAGAAGAGCAAGCGATGACCATATATGAAACGTAAGCTTTTTAGCTCGTGAAAATTTTGACATATGACACGTTTTAAGGGATGTATTTAGACGCGTTTCACTCGTGGAAGTTTCATGTTTCAAAATGATCTAGTCTGTAACACCACATATAAACAGAGAAATACGTTGGGGTAGGTTATATCCAGGAAGGTGTAACACCTTCCTGCTTACACTGGGTATAGACATTAAGTGCTGGCCGAGCTGGTGATACCAATATTGTGTATATGTTACAGCTGTTTGCTATAGGACTGTAAAAGTTCTGGGACTCAAAGTGTCCCAGATTCATAATGTTTTTGAACAGAGGATATTGGTGAAATGTTTACATGTGTTGATACTTCAAATTAATATTTCACTACGTTGCTTTTGTCCATATTTGTTGTTGTCTCTGAGAAATTGAAGACTTAATAACTTGCTGCATGCCCCGTTACAATCTGCCTATAGAAATGAGCTAAAATTAGTTTTTACCCACTATTTAAATGGTTTATTAGATAATATATAATAAAACCACATGATATGTGGAGAGTGATAAGACGTTATTTTAAATTAGTACTTGTAGCTAAAAATCGAGAACAAAGTTTAAATGACCTAAAAGTGGTCTTTCGTCATTATTTGCTTATCGGTATGTCGGGAAATTTCTGTAACCATAGGCATGTAAAGAATGTGGGGAAGAAATGAACTTTTTCAAAATTTTTGTAACCAAGAGTTACTGTGATTTCTAAATTATTTATAAATTGCGGTGAAGCATGTATCTACTGCAGCGGGATGGACGCGTTATCTATTTATGTAATACGGCAGAGTTATCACAGTGATGGCTTAGAGGAACCTGTCCAATCGTAGGAAAACCTCACTTAATTAACATACGGATACCTCTGTTTTGAAGTGTTTGCAGAAAAAAGTGTTTGTTAATGCAGAACTTAAAATAAATCTATATAAAATTTTCTTTGTTCATTTTACGATATGATATGATGCTTCGTAATCCATGTGGGCACAACGCGTTGGCAGAAATTTTAGTGCTTAAAGAGGCCAGATCTAAATGTCATTATTTGAATGAAAGCTCTTTAGAATATGAATCAAGAGTGGGAAGAATTTTGCAGGCAACGACCACTGCAGTCACTAAGTGTAATATTTAAAAGTACATACTTAAGAAGCAAATGAAGGGAACCGTTTCAATAAAGTCATAAAGCTTAGGATCGTCTTAGTAACTAACTGACGTTTTTCGTCAGATCTAGTCAAATATGTGACTAGATTTAGCTCATTTTGAACAGAAAAAACCAAAACTAGTCAAATAATTGATCCTTTTTCGGTTACGTTCCCATTTGATCCGTTTTTCTGTTTATTTTGAACCGAATGTACTCCTCCACGGTTTGTCACAGAGACGTCACAACCTGACAGTAATGTAGATGACACTGGATAAGAAACATCGTAACTGATAATCTGAATTTGTGATTCGTTTTTATGATCCCGATGGATCTCTTACTCCAAAAATAATGCAGCGCCCCACAGTTTTCGTCTATATCAGCAATTTGCAAACTTTTTAAGAGACAGGGCAAAATGCAGAGGCAGAGATGAGCCCAATGGGCTCATAATCCAGAAATTCGAGAAAAGGGGCTCGACATGAGGGCCAACCCATTTTCAATATCATCAAGACTGATTCTACGGCAGAGAGCGACGAATCCACGATTTTTTTTTTTTGTAGGGGTAAAGCTCGACGAGGTCATACCATGATCCATCCCATTGGTGTCCTTATGAGGCTACAATATTTACAATTCCAAACATCCTACCATGGAGGTATTACGGCATAACTGTATGGACCTAGAATATATTATACGAAACAGCTCTCTAAAACAAAAATTTGTCGAAGCAGGTCCCTGTCCACTATTTAAAATTCACTCGTATGTAGCAACAGTTATTGCAGGATATTGCCCTATAAAGCACAATATTGACGCTGCCTTTCTTCGCCTACCGTGATTGACGAAAATCAATCTTGTTAAAAAAATTAGTATTTACTTCCTACTACTTAGCCTAAGCAAGTTTCACCGCGAGTCTGCATTTCTACTCTGCGCAAGACAGCAGTACAGGAGAAAAAATTGCACACCAAGAGTAGAAGACAAGAGAAATTTCACCCTTAAACACAAACATTTACCCAAGTTCAGTACAAATCTACCAACACAGGCTAACAAAATAGGAGTAAATTTGACTCTTCAAACGTCCTCTATTGCATAACTTGCTCTCTAGAGTTCAAAATTTCAGCTGAGCTCTGCGAGAGCCACAGGTACTTATGAAGAGAAGTGGGTATTCCGTGAGTTCTTATTTTTCAGGAAACCAATTACCATTTATATGCAAGTTTTCTTTTTGGATTGCCAGAGAGGCAGAGTAGAAAACCACACACAATCGCAAAAAAGAAAGTAAAAACTATGAAGTGGTCCTATACTTATTCTGGGTTTTCGTTGTTGACCAGAACTTCGATAGCATTGGAAAAATACGCCTACGGTAGGAAGCTTAGTGAGAGTAACTCACAAGCATGCGTCAAGACGACTTATCAACGCTGTTATTAAGCTTAGTGGTAACAGGGAGTTGACAATGGCAATAATAACAGGGAGTTGCCACTGCCTGGTGGGAACCTTCCCCCCCCCCCTCCTGGAAAGTACGCTATTTTTTGTGTCCCAGACGAGTTTGTGTATATCACAAAAATAAAAAAAGCTACACGAGTGTAATTAAAATACCCCTGTCAACCTTCCTTCACTTTACCCTTCTTGTTTGTTCATTTCCTTTACTGCAATATAGAGACCCCGATGGGACATCCTCTTTACGCATTGCTTAATCGGGCTTACGTTTTCAGATTCTACGTCGGTTTCAAGTTGGTAATGGAAACCTGATTATGGCAGGTTACATACCAACTAAATTCGACTCCAAAGACATTGAATAAGTTAAACGAATTTTGAAAACCGAGATAGGGCCGACCTATGGTGGAAGGTTGAATCGAGGAGATAGCTTGTAGAAAGGTTCAATGTTTTGATGATCAGTGGTCTCAAACCCTGGAAGATGTCAAGGTTGCACGAATCTAAAATATACCACTTACCCTTACAATTTGTTTATACCACTATTGTAAAACTATGTTTGAACAAGGTATCCGCCAAAACCACGCCCCGGCCACCTCCTTGCTCTTAAAGAGCATAGAACTCTCTACGTGCATTCGTTCAATAGTCAGCTTAAAGCGTCAGTCGAATCAAAGCTACCTTAGTTTTCCCACAATTACCTCATAAGATGTCATACAGTGCACATATTGAACATCATGGTAACCTGTCCATCAAAGTTGTTCGATAGAGATTGGATAAGTTGTTTAACAATTGTCTGAATTCGTGGAATATTATATTAAGTTCTTCTAGGTAGTAATTCGTAAGCAGCTCTTTAAGGACCATGTACTACCGCAACCCCCTTTTCCTGGTGTCTTCTTGCATTAATCGTGACGTGAAACTCATCAGCAAAAGATTTCTCCCTAAAGAGAAGAGATACGTCATCCAGCTTTGTACAATATGCACCTAACATATTTCCACACGCACTCCTCATAAAACTGCAGTACTCAATGACCATGAAGCAAAGACCGAGCCTTACTTTACCGCCCACTTACACACGAAATAGACTTCAAATGTTTTTCTGTAAAAATTTGCTTCTTTTAAACCCCTAATTAAACGAGTAATTTGAAATCAAGATGATGGAAGTATGGCGATAAGACTGCGACTGCTTGACCTCTATCGCGTTTTATTTGGCTTAATACATCCGAGGTGCGAAAGATCTGTTAGCATCAGATTACAAATTCAACGATTGGTTGTCGAAAAGTGACCGAAAATCCGCCATCGGCTTAAAGGTTCAATATTGTTACAAAGAGAGATACTTGTACAGCTGTATATCATATACTGAAAAGCAGGGGCTGATGTACACCAATAAGCAAAATGTTTTCCAAATCCTCTATAGTTAATTTCCAGTTACAGAGCAAATGGGGAACAAGTGTCTCGTCATTAAATCGCCAGAGGAATTTTGTGCAGTCGTTGTGACGGTTTGTAGGTCTATGCCAATTGGTAGAGGCTCACTACCGGGTTCAAGAGGTTTGTAAGAAGTTCATCTTCTCATAAAACCTCTTAAGACTATGGTGCCCTTAAAGTCTCCCTCATTTTTCCAGAGGGGGTTATCATGGCAGTTTCAGTTTGTGAGTTTACGTTTTTTTGGGAAACAAAATGTGTTTTAAAGAACCACTTTTTGTATGTTCTAATGTGAAATACAACTACGAACAGGTATCCCCTCTCTAACACTCCCTTTACGTTTTTCACTGACATTCTATATAAAAAGAAACCTGACTCGCATCTTCAGTAGAAAGGGCTGCAGCTGGTGCCTGGGACCTCGAGACTCTCGCCTTGTTGGCAGGGGCCTCGATTTGGTTTTGAAAGTGGGGGGATCTGGCCTAAAACTTCTCTCAGATCCCGGTGATGGACCCAAGAGGAGGGGGTCCAGAGGCTCAACGGTACCAAATGTTTCAATATTTTTGGGTACTTTGAAAATTGGGGGGATACTTCATTGCCCCTACAGATGTAATGAGCTCCCGAAATGATGCCGATCTCAAAATATAAGGCGCGCGAAGCGCGCCGAAAAAAATGGGGTTTATATTGAAAAAGATTTCATATTTTTGATTCTATGAAGAAAAGTTTGAAAAGTTTTGGTTTTTATTGAAGATCTGCACTGCTAAAGGGCAAACCAAGAAATTTGATGGGACGACTGCATGGTTTTCGTCGGGTAGCACATTCTTCATCTTACCCATTAAGGCTCCCAGACGAAACTAACAAATCTCTCTTCTTACAACATTTGTTTGCCACGATTGTGAGGTTGAAGAAAGAATCTTCCAAAAAATAGGAAAAGAGGTGATAGAACTTCGTAGCGTTGCATTTTCGTGTTCCTCTAGATTCATAACTACAATATTTATGGAACCTTCAACGCTGAATAAATCAAATATGTTTAAAATGGCAGGCCTTATAGCTGGATGGAACTGAAGATGAAAGCGCGCGTAGCGCGCGAAAATTTTTTGAAGTTATAGAAAGAATTGTTACATAACTAACTGCCTACTGACCTGATGAACAGCCATGTTAATTATTTTCTGAGCATATCTATGCCTTCACCACTACTCGCCTACATGTAGTTTTTTGTGCACTTTTTGTTTCAGGTCAGAAAAAGTGTGGGGGGGCAAATGTGTTAGTGTCCCCTCTACTCAAAAATGTGGAAGGGACGTGTCCCCCGCGTCCCCCTTCCCCAAATCGACGTCCCTGCTTGTTGAAGAGCAGTAAGTTGCTTGCAAGTCGTCTCAAAAGATCCCAAGAGTTTAATACTCGCAAGCCATGATCGCAAGTAATCACACGTCTCTAGCGGCAACTCCCTCGTCTAAACATGTCCGATTATTGCTCCCATGAATAAGCGGTTCAAACTGCCCTTTACTTAGGAATGGAGAGTAGTACAATGGTTAAGGACAACTTCGTTTTACACGATACCAAACAGAAGGTTTCTGCTACAGATCACGACACAACGGTTACAATCAGAGAAGGCCGAAGAATTAGGCATGGGCGGGTATAGAATATCATGCCATGTTCCGAGTTTTAAACCTCACCAAAAAAATCGTAATATCTTTGACACCTGCCAGTATCTTCATGGAGTCAAAATCTTCATAGTCATGGAAAGTTCACAGCAATTTAATGAATGCGTGTATTTACCTCTAACAGGTTGGAGTTTGTCATTAAACGTACATCTAGATGCTCACGTAAATCAGTCTCATTCACTGTAACGTGCGCCTAACACCTTTGGGATACCGGTGCATTTGCTATCCCGTCAATAAATCTTGACTCATAAATACCTCATACAAATTAGATTGAGGTACCAAACTTTTTTAACATCTCCAAGTTAATTAATTAGCAAGTTGAAAGGTGAAGCAGAACTTTTGTTAAAGTGCAGGGAAAGTTCAAACAATTTTGGAATCCCTCCATGGTGCTTGTAATCGCCAGACGCAATAGAAGGATGAGTGGTCTCAACTTCCTTAACTCTTTTATTTATCAGTGAACCAACTTTACCCAACAACTCCTGAAAGACTTCTGGAGACACCCTCTGAAATGAAAGGTAGCCAAGTACGCCTTTAACAACAGGTTCCTGCATGAGCGTGTCATACTGTCATATGGTGCCCTACTTTCTTACGTTGGGGGAACCATGGACTATGCGGAACTTGTATAGGGAGCAGGCTTGCGCATACTTCTGCGTCCGCGGCTCATGCGCTTCAATATGATTATCATAGCATTTACAGCTAAATAACGGCGATGATGGGGATTTTGCAGGAAAGTCTGTGCTACCGAAAATTTGAAGATTCACCCCCCCCCTTTTTTTTTCTTTGGAGAATCTACTTTTCCCCAGATCGGAAGAAAACTTTGTGATGGTCGTCCATCTATTTTCCTTACAACTCCAAGGATTTTTCATGTACAAATAGTCAGTGAAGAATGGATTTGGAACCCCTTTGCAAACTTTCTCGGTCCAGTGTAATGAAATTAAAGTGTACCTAAACTAAAAAATTTCAAAAATAAATATCACAAAGCTTGGAAGATGAATTCAAATGGTCCAACTCCCATCTTCACAGGACATTCCTGGGCTGAGATATGAAATGTTGAAGCTTATTCACTCAATTTAAAATGGTAGATTGCACAATAATTTGTGATGTCATTCTTGTACTACTCAAATTACTGTTTTTGTTTTTCCTTGTTTTTTTCGAAAGCCAGTGCATCTTGTCCCGAAATGTGATCGCTGTTTTACTGCTGTAGGGTGACTTGAACTTAAAAGCCCTCTCCATACAACATGCTATACAAGAAAACAGTGAACTTTTCAAGGTTATATAAACATTTTAATTTTATAAGGAAACAAAGGTAGGTAATGTGAGTTGTACAAGTAGGACATCACAGATTACTGCGCAATCAACTGTTTCAAATAAAGTGAATATCTTTCAACATTTTATATCTCAGCAATGGAATAAGCTATGAAGATGGGACGTGGATGAATAGGATTTATTTCCCAACATCTAAAATATATTTTCTTGTTATTCTAGACTTTAGGTACACTTAAAATGTATTTTCGGTAGGTATATTGTCATTGCTACCGAAAAGCCACGTCCTAATCGGTGATTCACCACTCCCTGTTCGATGAAAGCGCAAGAGTTTGAGGCCTAGTCTTTGTTCTTTCTTAACCTTGTTTTTTGTTAGACTCGGTAGCCTATGTGTTGCATTAGTTTTCCCCCATTCGATTTTTGGTTTTCCCATGGCAAACAGGAGAATGTCAAGGACTGCGGAACGTTCATCTACTATATACTAATTACATGTGTATTTGTAGCACAAGAAACTTAACATATTGCAGCCAATATACTCACAAGAGGTTACAAGGTATGAGAGCAATTAGATCGGAAAATACCGTTGTAACGTGGGATTTTAGGAGCCATTCCAAGTTACACGATGTGACTCACTGTGAAGTGTGAAAAGACCATCTTGACTGGCTCCAGTGTAAATTGTGAGGCCCAAGGTGTCCACACTATACCACTGGTAGGAGGTTTCGGAAGCAATCATGGTAGAGTTGTGACCGTGAAGGATTTTTAACATTTGACTTCAAACCAACATCACTATAGGAAAGACAACATACAAGAGCGCTGACTGGGGATAGCCTCATCCACAAAGATGGCGAATAGTTTCTAGCCCGTCTTTTAAATTAAACAAAAAACACCTTTCTCCTCCAAGACAGGGTCACTGTAGCCTGCACTGAATTTCAATTGTTGGAGGCCATATTGACACACAACTGAACACAAATGTATCTATAGCCATCATTGACCAATCAGAGTGGAAATAAATTTGTTTGAATGAATGTCAAAGTGCAGCATCAACTGTATTTAAACTATAGGGTTATTTATAATAATGTTCAGGCAAAAAGTTACTACCAACTCCCTGTTTTTAGGGGGAGGGGTGCTGTATCATATTTAAGGAAACTACATGCTGTAATATGGGCTAATAATTAGACTTTGATAACTTAAATGGATGTTGAGAAGATAATTATATAGTTGCAGAGTACCTTAAATGCACACGATTATACTTCCAACGTTTTGCACAGCTTTTAAAACATAGCAACCTTCCCTTGTCACGGCCATTCCTCACCCCCACAGCCATTAAGGAATCAAGATCGATAAGAAATAAGTGTAAAGTGATTAGGAATTTGTGTCTTAAAGTTTATTTTCTGCTTTCTACAGGCAGTCAAATAACATCTTTTCTTCATTTCAATCAAACCATGGTTGGGTCAGAGGTAGGCTGTGTCCAGGTGTCTATGTACCCATGGACTGAAGGAATTTATACAGCTCACTTAGTATCATTATATTGCTGCATTAAGAGAGGCAAAACTTGGACATGTGCGTTCTATCCAAGCCAACGTTACAGCATATAACTTATGACAGACGTTGAAGTGATAACCATTTGCTAGTGTCACCAGCATTTTTAAGTCAAGAGTACTGGGAAGTTTTACTTAAAACTACAAAAAATACAGAAAAAAAAAAACAATTTACTCATTAATAAAATCACTGGCAAGTCTGAAGTAAGCGCCCCTGTTATCTGCATAATCATACCATTGCAATACTACATTCACACCGGCAAGTGACACATGCAGTGGCAACATTTCATAATGCGTGAAAAGACGTAAGAGCTCTACAAATAATGAATATTTTTCGAGGCGGATCAAATTCTTCAAAATGAAATTAAAATTGTTGCTCTTCCGTTTTATGTTTCCTTTGATTTGGAAAATTCTTCTCATGACGTTACCTGTGACACGTTTTGCTTGGTCGATGGACAGCAGCTTGAATTGTAAGAAATTGTTAATTGCCGAAGGATGGCGAAAAGAGGCTATGATTTAATTCAATCTCTTTTAACAGGGCACAAAGGGCTCTCATTTTGAGGGCGTACGTAGATTAAATTGATGTAGGCAGACTGATTAAAACTCAATTAACAAGGTCTTGATTGGAGCTATGTAAGTCCCTGTGATACGGATGGAAAAAATCAACTCTGTAGAAAGTATCATATTAAAGGTCGTCAATTTTCTCTGCAAGTATACAGTGTGAAATGAACCATAGCCCTCAGTGAACGATCTGCCGTGTAGGCGGGAGCAAAGCTGAGTATATTATCAGATATTCAGCCTGCATCTTCTCAATGAACTACATACTCATTAAGTACCATTGCACAAAAATAAGGAACATAGTAGAAGGCTAACATTCCGAGTCGCATATCCCTGTTAGATTTTAGTTTGTGTGCAGCTTTATCTGTCAAGGCCATGGAACTACATTCTTTCCAAGACTGAATAAAAAGCTTCTTCCTTGGGCTATTACCACCTTTTCTTCCACTGGCTATTGGCTTGTACGCCGTTCACATGGTTGCCTAGTCTATCTTTATGGTAGCACACCACCAATTATTCCTCCATTGACTTACACACTAATTTGGGTCCATTCCGTGGCCCCTGGACCCTTGTA
>WURT03369212.1:1819-18093 GCA_009936505.3 Holothuria glaberrima | reverse complement strand
TACAGCAATCCTTGTAAAATTACTCAATCAAGAGTCAAAATACTGGCTGTAAAAAAGTCAGCATAACCAAAACAGAATCCCCTCATTGCAACTCTTGCTGAGTAGTACCGTACTGCATACCACATAACTGACAGGGTTCCCCAAAGAGGGATAAAGAAATACCATCTTAAAATTGTCAGAATATTTCTGTTTAAAAAACTTTTTTCAAAAATACTTAGACTTAGTTGGTGCCAAAGAAAATATAAAAGATACTGGATTCCTAAGTAGCAAAAAAAAAAAAAACATTATTTTCCCCATGCATTGTAGGATATGGTCTTTATATTTTGATATTGTACATGAAGGTCTTTACCAGTTACAACAATTATCTCACCAGTCAGCAGCCCCAATTGGTGGTAAAGCATAATCTGGGAAATAATGAGTATGTGTTATACCCCTGCTTTCTGGGAGAAACCCTGACAATTATTTGCAACTACTACAGATTCATACAGTTCATAATGAGGGCAGTTTTTATCCCAAACAAAAAGTATTGGAAAAATATATTTATAACCTCTTCAGTTTTTCCTTCTTTGGAATCTGTACAAAGGAGGCTCAAGGTTAGTTTCCCTCATCGACACTAATCATATTGGATTATTGGCCTGTAAGTTGCTGCTGTATCTGGGGTTTCTATATAATCATGTTTCATGCAATTGTCCACAGATGAACACTTTGTAAGCACCAGACTTTACAATATGTATAATGTGTAGAAATTTTATTTCTCTGGTCTAAAGGTAAGAAATAAAAGTATTTTGATGATGTGAAACTTTCCTAATACAGTTAATAAGGACACTGCCTTTTCAGTTCAAATTCCTCAAACCTTGCAAGCTCTTTTGAGTGGACTAGCAAATATAGTTTGGTATCACATTCATTACAGTACATTTCCAACATCTTGTGGGCAGAGTACTATTTTAGTTCACTGAATTTACTCAAAAGTCCACAAAAGCTGTCATCTTTTAATAAATAATGATGCTGAAAGATTAAATAACCGTAACTTTTTGGACCATCTCATCATTTAAACCTGAGCTACAAATGGACCAATAGCAAGAACATAACTCTTAAAGTAACTATATCCTGTTAAAAGATTTAATAATATAGAGACTGATATCATATGTAAGGCATCATGGCAGACCAGGCATTATGTCAGCCATTGGCTTCATAATAAGTGAGTTTTTAGCAACAATAAAAAAGCATGTTCAAAAGCTTTCTTTCTATTCAAAACCATAGTTGTACGAATTTCCTATAAATTTCAAAGGAGGAATTAAAATGCTTATTTCTACTTACTTAACATAGCATGAACCTGATTAGACTGAATGTAGCTCATTTGCATACAGACTGACAAAATAATTAATCTGCCATGGTGCATCATACATTAGCCATTTCTGGGCTTGCCTCTCTTATCCCTAAACTCTTGGCCTTCTATATCGATAATCTTTGTGTGGATAATTTTATACATTTTTTCATTACATTTGCTTTATATGATATTCTTCATTGCACAGACTTCTTAATTTGGGATATTTTAGGGTAGAGATTAAAAACAACATACATACATGTTGTATCATGTGTGCATAGTATGTTGATAACAACTACAGAATAATCTAGGATTTTCACAATGTTGAGACAGGGAAATTCAAACCTATTTCAAGATTAGATTGGCAATTTTTAAGATGGAAGACTAATAAATTATTTTGGAAAGAAAAGCAACTTGCACTTGTTTTTATGCATTATGCATTGTGCACAAATGTAAAAATATATATAATCTCCTGTAAAATGAGTGTAAGGTTTTCTGCCAGCACCCAAAATCCAGCACTATCACACAAAATTCCACACTTATCCTCTGTATGAGAACCCTGTTCACTAATACAGCCTTGGACCTTAACATAATTACCTATAATTTGATTTCAATTTTTCCACTTGTCTTTAATTTTAAAGCATAGTATATTAAATAGATGTGAAAGGTTCTATCTTTCTGTATTTTACTATAAAACTTTTGTAAATACATACTCCCAGACAGCAACAACAAAGGTTTGTTTCATTTCCTGTGGCCATTATTACTGGTTAATCCAGACTGAAAAGTTTTCATTTGAGCTGGCAAGTGTCTTGTGATTTTACTTTTTACATGGCAATGACTCCAATTCACAGGAATTTGTTGGTTTAATGTGGTTACATATTTTTACCACATTTACAAACCAAAGTGAAGACACTGTTACAGTAGTAAGTACTAATTAAGTCAGGATGCACATGTAAGGATAGGACAAATTTTGGGAGTTCCATATGCAGCAATGGCTACTTATTCTGCATACACATTCAGACTTGATTTATAACAGTTCTGGGCAGCCAGGTACCAAGTCACACAAGCTGGCTGTGCAGGCCAACCAGACCCTAGATGGTGGGTGAAAAAACTTTCCAGTCTGGGTGGTTCTTACTGCTTCATAGTCAACCCTGAATTGTTATCACTGCACATGCAATGCTTTAACTTATGTCAACGATACATTTCAGCAACACAACCAATAGAGGCTCTTCGATGACATCACTGCATCACATGACCACTCTGTTTGAGAGATAGCTACTAAGCGCTCATCAATGTGGGGTCTTACTATGTGCATATATATAGGCAATGTATGTACAAGAGGACAAGAAGATCCTAAATCAGTAATGCTCAACAGTCAAAATGATAGAATGCAGGTAACTGGGAACTCAGTGATAACATAAGAAGAATTTCTACTCTTATTCAAGTTGAACTATATCTTAGACTGTCTCAGACTTTTATCATCTAGCTTAACGGAAGATGCTTCTTTATGCACAAGCCTTTCACCAGAAGTAAATAAATAGCTCTTAAGTAAGCTTAAATGATGTAAAAAATTGCTAAATAATAAATCCCATACTAGATGGAAAAGAAACTTAAATAAAACATGCATATTTGAAATGACTTCTCTAATGGGATAGTTCAAGTAAACTCTTTCCATAACAACTAGCTATGGTGTTGGTTTCCCTCTACCTGGTATTAGTATGCAATCACAATGAATCTATGAAAATTTTTGCAAGAGTTTCAACAAAATGGAACTTTTCTAAAAATTTTTAGAATTCCATCAATGCCACCTTCAAGACTAAATGTACGTTCAGGTAAGGGACTGTGAAAGAATTCGAAATAAAGGTTAAGTTTAGACTATTTTTACTTGTCACTAGCCTATACTTATTACTTTTGGCGAATGTTGTTAATACTGTATATATGCCATTTAGTTCTAGAAGCCTTACTGTAAAATAGAAATTTACTTCAATTTTGCCAGGATCATCTCCTAGACAAAGTGAATAAATCTCTGTATTTTCCGTAAAACAGGTGTAAAAAAGTATTAACTTTGCTGCAATTTACAAAACATCTTAGCTGCATTTATGTCATGAATAGATCTTGAGAGATAACTACATTCCCCATTATGGACTAGCTTGTCAAAAATTTACAAAACCAAAAGGTGTTAAAATTACAAAGCATCACAAACTTAGTCACTGCTATCAAGAATTTAATGTAAATTAACAATATATCATTGACACATTTTAAAATTTATTTTTAAATGCCAAAAATTACAATACTCCTTTTGACACCATTTTTTCTTAATTGTTCTATGCAACAGTCTGGTTATGCCTAGCCTAAATATTTCTCTTGACTTAACCAGTACAATAGGTCAGAGTAACCATTGTTAGGTTAAGTTACCTAAACTCCAATTTTTGCAAAATTAGTGAAAACAATTATTCAATGGATATTTACGGGCAAACACTGTAACCTCAAGTTGAGCTATCACACTGATGCCATTAAATGATTGAGGTGCATTGTAACTCCCCCTCCCCCAGTCCCCTCCCTTTCTGCATTCCAAACAAATGTGTCTGACAATGAAATCATTACCAGAATGATTTCAATGAACTCAACTGGTACTTCAAATAAACTTGTTGTGCTGGCACATATTAATACCTAACACAAACCTGGATAATGTCAGCCTACCATCATTTGAAGAGAGGGGAAAGGGGGGGGGGGGACAAAAATTGCAGGTAAGCTATAGTATGGCTATTGTAGGTAGGACATAATGGAGACAAAAGAGGGTTTATTTACCGTGAAAACAACATACTACAGTTTTCACTAAAAGTTGTACTGCCAGCCATACAGCTATCAAATATTTCCAACAAGTTTGATCTCTCTGGAGCTGGCTCTTTGGGCCAAACTTAAAGGGGCAGAGTTGCCAAACATTTTGTACCTTGTATATGACTTACAGGTAAATAAGCAAAATGTTGTAATTGGCATAGAGATGAATGTAACCTTTTTGCCACTGTAATTCAATTACAGGCCCAACCCTATTTATGTCACATTTCAAAATAGGAATGATGATGCAATACTTGATTTTATACTTTAAAACTAAGAAATATTAATCACTTTGTTGATGCCACTGAACAGGTAGGTCTTGCCGGCACTGTACAGCTTTTCCTTAGAGTATGCAAAGTCATCTTATGGGTTTTTGCTTAGACTTATGTCCCTTCTGGGTCACAACTTCATTTGGGAGTACATTAGTTTAAGGTTTTTACCTGCAGTGGGAGAGAGCCTACAGTAGCTTTCTTAAATGGCGAAGAGCCTTCAATTGAAAGAATATTTGTTACTGTTTTTAAGATACAAAATAAAAGCATTTTGTCACTATGCCAAAATCAGGTTTTGCTTACTTGTTGGTACATGAAAAGGGGGACTATTTGACAAGATTCGGAAAGGTATTACTTACAAATCACTTTAGTATGAAAATCTAATTGCAGGCTGAAGTATAACAAGGACGAGAACCAAGTGTTTTTAATTTTTGATGTGTTTTACCTGTTTTCTTTTTTTTTCCATGGTTGAAATGTGATGATCTGAGATCATCAATCCCCTGCTAAATACTGCTGGAGTCAAAGTCACTAAACAAACCACAGTCTATGCACAATAGGCAACACATACCATTGTACACTGTTTCACTCCAACACGTATTGTCTAATCCTAACACATCATGAGGTGATGTGCATTAGATTCCAAAACTTAACAGGAGAACATACAACAGATTTTTCATTAAAACTGATGGTCATACAAGATGTGAAATTATGAACATGGTAATTAAGCAAAGGCACACCAACATAACTTGTAATGTTAATAATAATACGAATGAATTTTTTTAAAATACTATTAAGTCACAAACATCAGATGAAAATCTGATGGGACAGAATGAGATACCCAACTTACCATTGTTTCTGTGTATGCATTTATCTGTACT
Source organism: Holothuria glaberrima (assembly GCA_009936505.3). Lineage (NCBI taxonomy): Eukaryota > Metazoa > Echinodermata > Holothuroidea > Aspidochirotida > Holothuriidae > Holothuria > Holothuria glaberrima. The sequence goes on along the minus strand of WURT03369212.1, from coordinate 12,787 downwards.
GTCTCTGTACTGGTAGCTTTACCTGGCAAGATGGAAACTGATGAAGCACAATTAGCTACATGGTGATATGTTCAGTAAATCCTGCCAAACAGAAACATTCTCTGGCCGTCAAAGATAACAATGCTTCTACAACACCAAATTTTCACAAAATGTGACTTGTTCAAACCCAACACCATGATAACTTGTAAAGTCAGTGAGGTACATCTAGTTTCAAATATCAGTTAAATGTTCTGCACTATTGATGCATACTGTAAAGCAACTTCCTTAAACACTGCAGGTTGTAACACCACACAAGACAAGTCACCGTTTTGTCAACTTTACCTCGGAATAAATCTTTTGAGCAAACAAGGGCACTGTTCTGAGATTCCGTCAGGACATAGCCCAGATATCATGGGTATCTCACCCTTGATGATCATAACAAACTTTGAGGGACAAATATTCTCCTACTAAACACTTGCAACACAAGAGAATGTTGACATGTACTGAGCAACAGGATGTGTACTGACAGTGTACCATGCAAAGAATAGGGAGGTTGCACGTGTGCCAAAGTCAACTGAAGCAACCACGTTCTGGAGGACAAATGGTATAAGCAGACTCTAAGTCATGTGCTCAAGCAATGCGGTACAGGAAGCAGTGTCCTCCAGAACAACTAGTGCGTCCACTGAATGTGACCTTTAGACCTTTGGTGCAAGCTCCCTACAGGCAGGGCAGACATGACCATGAAGGCTGCTGCCAGAAGGGACCTGCAGAGTATCAGGCAACTTAATGATTAACATTGAATACAGCAAACTACAACTGGCTGCACAATTATAGCCATTCATAATATCTATCCTTGGTTCCTTTCATGGGTAGCCAAACAAAGGAAGGCTGTGCTGTTTGCCTGAGTTTTTAACATAGAATTTAAGCAAAAATCACATCCAAACATACCAATTGCAAGGAAGAAGGGAATTTGTTAGGGACAAAAATTTCATCAAGACAGTTGTACCAAACTGATGGACAAACATGCACTTAAAACATGCTGAAAGCATGACAGCCTCCAGTAATGCATAATTTTGTGATCATGGACTAGTTCAAAAAGTTGTACACAACTGTAAATTTCTGAAAGGTTACCAAAATCCTACACTGTTCAAGTTTGTTCCCTTTTTGTCTAACTTTGTTGAAAAAAAAAAAATCAGTCAAGGAGGCTACTCCATCTTCCATCGATTCACAACTTCCATCTTCGAGGCTGGATTGTTGTTTTGGATTCCTGCTTTTGTTTTAGTTTGTTTTTGTTGTTGTTGTTTTTGGCATTGGAGGGTGGTCTCAGCTCCATCCTGCCTGCCTGCCCTTGTCTTCATTTAGAGATGAATAGATACCCCCTCCACCTCCCATTCTTACAGAAGTCTTAGGTTGTACCTGACTCGTAACACCTTCCAATCTCACAGCTTGCAAGCTGAGATCCCTAGCATTATCCATCTTGTCAGCTAAATCAGATTTTCAGTTTGGGAATCTTGGAAGCATGATTTGATGAAAGGTTGCAAACAATTACATTATGTAAGAGGAAAGTGAAATGAACATTTGTTAAGCCATGTTTTCAAACTTGATGTCAAGTAAAAACAGATGGCAATTGTTCAAGGGGGGAAAGATAAAAAGATTATTAATACCAGGGGACAAGTGATGAAAACAGTGGGACAATGGTGTTTAGAGGGGATGGAGAAGGACAATATAACTCTACTTCTTAGTTCAAAGGTCTGAGCCAGTATTACTTTTGCAAACAATTTGATCACATTGAGCTAGTTTTTTTTTTTAACCAAATGAAAAGAATCTCAGTAACTGGGATAAATGGAAGGTATACCACATTTACTCTTTCAATTTTAAGGTTGTTTTTAACAATGTTAAGCCAATGTGAGCTCTAAAGCTGTGTGGTTCTTAAAATAATACGAAAAAATGTCAGACCAAACTTTTTGCAGGAACGTTTAAGATTTTTCTCGTACAGAAATTGGGCTTGGTCTTGTTCATTGTGTACAGTACAATATGAGCTTTGTTGAATACAGTTGTAGAGCCTTCTAATTACAAACACTGAGCTATAGGGGGAAAAATTTTTATTATCACTGCTGCAGAACACTGACAGTATAACCACTTGAAAACAGCAGTCTATGCCTTGTAGGCAATAAACTAGAGGTAGAGGAACATGTAAGTGATAAGTAGCAGTAAATTTTATGCTCCTAATGCTCAATCAAATAGTAGATTATTAAATTATGTGTGATCTGTTGAAAACAGATATCCTAATATGTCATTGTTAATTCCTCATTAACTGATGAAATATTTGCAATGCAAAGACGCAGAACCTTAAAATTAAACACACAAAAATCCAGTCTTGTGACACTTTCAGTTGTAATACTAGTAAACAACCATGTACTAACATATCAATAACAAACAAAAGTGCAGAAATAAAAATCAAAATAAGAAGAAAGGTTGAGACAACTTTACAAACTGCAATGTATCTTCTTCGGTTTTGTTGGGTCCTCCTTCTGATGAATTCTGCTGTTTTTTCTTGTACTTTTCTCAACTTTTTGGTTTAAGCTGATTATCCACCACTGTGCATTTATTTCTTCTGCTCGTCTTTGAGTTCCCAAAGATATCTAGGAAGCTCCACTGCATTGATTCTTGTTGTTTTTGTTTCTTTCCTTTGAAGTTTCCTCTTGTCCAAAGGAATTTTCTTTCTTCTTGCAGGTAAACTTCTTCCACACAATTTCTTTTCCAATGTTCCTAGTTTTCTATTTAACATTTAATATTGACAACAATTTGGAATTATATCTTCAATTTTCATCCATTACAGCAGAATACAAGAAAAAATCAAATGTTGTTTGAATCTCACAAAAATGTCCACCGGTTTGTACTAAGTTTACTGACATGTTCCATGAAAAGTTTTCATGTAAAGAAATTTTTCAAAATCAATGAGCACATGAGGCTTATAACAAATTCAAAATATCTGACAAATTGGATTAAACTTCAAAGTTTACCACTGACTTGTAAAAGCCAAGTCCATACCCATGTCCAAACTATACTTGCTACTTTTGACTTTTTTTGCAATTTTACAAAGCATGTAAGTTTGGAATTGTGACATTTATTCTATTAATCACAATATTTTAGGTGCTTCAAGACTTGTTAAAGCCTCTTCAATGTCACTGTCTGTAAATATTAAGGCAGAGTCAAAAGGTTTTGCTTTCAATTACTTTAAAACATGTACTTTTAGTCTACAACAACATTGTCCAAACAGAAACATAATCTGACACTATTTGAAGTCTTTACTGCGTTTGTCGTTCCTGTAAAATCCTACAAGAGAGTCAAAAGGGGAGAGAATTGAAAGTTAATGACAACATGCACTTTGCAAGTTAAATATAATCTGAAATAAAGCTCAAGATGAAAACTACCAGGCTTGGGCAAATTCCACAAATCCTCAAGAATGAGTACTTGTGACTGTCAGAATCGTGATCCAATTCCACTAAGAATCTGTGTTTAATGATATTGTTTAGCATGAAACAGTATTCAAAAGCCTATACCTAAATGGCATTTTAATTTGTTAATCCTGAACACAGACTTCTTTCTGCATGTTGTGGCATCAAGAAAATTATAAAATACAATAAATACAATTTGAAAGTGCTTCTTACACTTTGCTTCTTGCATTTTGCCAAAAATAGTTTGAATACTGAACTTTAGAAACAGAAAATCTGTGTTTCTGAAAATCCTTGACCAAACTGAACCCAAGAAGACTAAGTTTAAAGTCTCCATTCCATTGTTGCATCAGTCTCTTACTCTATCATTGATCAAGCATTGTGATTCTGGTCTGGACTCAAGTACTCACACAAGCCTTATTAATGCAGCACTAAGCTGACAAGAAGACTTTATGCAAGTAAAAAGAAACCGGGCTCGAAAACAGTGTGTAATACGTATATATATTTTTAACCCCTTCAGAATGTAGCTTATCTGTAACAATGCTCTGGTGTCACTTGCTATTCATGAATACCTAAACTAATGCCAACAACTTGTATGTCAAATGAAAGATGAATGTAAACGCTCACTTTGGTCAGTAGTTGTGACAACAAGAAACCGACAGAATATGGATATACTGGTGTATGCGGTCTGTATTGGCAGCATTACTATATGAGGTACCATGAACTATTCTGAGTTGTGGGTTTTCTCTAAAATACTTTTTTAAACTACATACATGTGCTTTATGATCAATAGTTTATAGCATTCTGTGTTCTGAATCACCACATTATCACATTTAGATGAAACGTTAGGGTTATATACATAAGGAAATGCACGTCCATAAACAAAGGAATGCATTTCCTTCGCATACATCCGGTAGAGGTGTGCTTTTCCAGAAGGATATATCTATTAGAAAATGTGTGATAATTGGGTGTCTGAATTGAGACCAACATCTGGGCACTTGTGAAGTTGTGTCACTGAACGGCTTCAGACGTAAAAGATTAACATAATGCTGGAAGGATAGTTTTCCATTCTCATTTGCACAGGACACATCTTTAAATTCTTTAAATATTTTCTGCCCACAAAATGTTGATATCTTTGTTGTAAGAGGTATTCAAAAACTTGAATATGTGTTACATAAGCCAAACTGTCAGATACTGACTAAAAAAACTTTTTGTCCAAACAAAATGGTTAACACTTCCAAGTCACACTCTGCTTATTTTTAACAAAAACTCTCAAGACCAAAGCATAATTCTGTAAATTTTTCCCCACAAAGGCTAACATTAATACCTGGGCCTTGTTTAATAAGCGTCAAGATAGATCTCAAGTTTGATTTCCATAGGATGACGGCCCAGCAGGTCAAACTTAAGAGATCAATCATAACTTTTATGAAACAGGACCCTGGTGTGTTACACACAAGCCAGTCAAATCCTCTGCTCAATGATTATGTCACAACCTTTTGAATACAAAATTCCTTTTGGGGGAAAACTTGTGGGTTTTGAAAATAACAGATAGGCTAAGAAAACAGCATCTGATTTTATGGAGGATACTGAAATGGAAGATACTCCCATGCTGACAGTATGACTTTAAAATACATGGATAAAACACTTGTTTACTCTTGGAATAAATACACATGAGAACACTAATATGTATTCAGTACCATAAATACAGAATTTTAAACCCAGATGTCGGAATCTGCACCAATTATTTTGCATCACAGCTTTATGTTTATACAGACAATGTGCACAACGAAGGATATGATAAACCTGCTTCGCTTCAGTGACAAATTACTAAGGCTCTAGAATTTAAGTACTGTACTGGCCTTGTCTGCAGACATGGTAAAAGTAAGCAAGGTATAATACATTCAAAACAGCATCTGAATAAATAAGTACATACTTTTGTCACATTTAAAATATCTACTGTACCTGTAAATGACCCAAGTCTTCCCAATTTAATTAGTAATGAAAATGTCTAAAGAATAAAATAGCTCAAAATACAAAAAACAAAACAAAAAAACAACAAACAAAAAAATTACAACTGGTATACCAATCAACTTAAGTAAGGCACAACAAGGAATGTTCAAATATAATGTTAAAATTGACACAATATATTATTTCAACTTAGAAGACAATGAAAAAAATGTATGTTGCCTTCCACTAAGGCAGTGTTAATCATGTTAAGCACAGAAAAATACGATCTCTTCTGCTCAAAAGTCAACATAGTGATAATTTTCACACTTACGGACAATACATGCTATAATTTAGTGACTTACCACTGCTGGAAGTGTCTTCACTGTCTTGGATATTCATACTTTAAACTTTACAAAATTTCATGACTTCATTCATACTTTAAACTTGACACATCCTCCTGGACTTACATTACATCACACCTGAACTGATATGTTGTTTTAAGGATGCCTCATTTTTTCTTTTCTTTCTACTACAATGTTTTCTTTTTTCTACTACAATGATAATCTGGATAATTGCTTTAGGAGGGCAGCAAAGCATATGAATGATTTTGATAAGTGCTAAAGTTCCATATACCACATAGCTATTAAACGAATTTTGGGGGTTTTCCACACAATTAGAAAGCAATGGGATAACTCACATATCACAGAATAATTCCACATGCAGGCAAACTATGACATACCGTGTAAAGAAAGCTAATAGTGGTATCTAGTTACAACGTTCAAACAAAATTTGACCAAACTTGAGGTGGATAAATCTAAACCAAAAATTTCCATAATAAAAAAAAAACCTTTACACTAGATTGCAAAATATTCATGTTAGTGGTGCATCTTTTACTTTATCACACTCACTTTCATCCACACACCACTTACAAATATCATACAAGCCTTTTTACTGGTGAAGAATAATTAAATGTTAGGGCATTAAACCTTGAGCATCTTGCTAATTCTCATCAAAATCTGAGTTGCCAAAATATTATCTGATCTACTTTGTACACACCCTGTTCTGGTCACCGTATGGAAATGTCCTTTAACAAACAAAGGCACAATCTAATCCAAAGACACCTTATAAAGATGTGCTGAAGCCTTGAAAGTTACCCAATCATCATGAAGGTATCTTATCCAGCATAACCAACCATACTATCATTCAATTTAACACATGAACGAGAAAGTTCCTCATTCAAACATCTTTTTTATTTCTCTTTTCTTTTTCCTTTTGCTGAAAGGATTTTGTGAGAATTATTCACAAAATTGTAAAATATTTTGTGAGAATACTACGATTCAACTGCAGAAGATATTAGTGTCATGCACAATTTAACAGTAACCACAAAAAGGATTAAGAAATGAGCTTTTTTAAAATTCGATTAAAAAATATTCATTTGATCACCAAAAAGTGTCATTAATTCAGATTTTTGCAGAGTTAGCTGATATAAATGTTAATCAATAGAACCAGTTCACATAATGTGATGTTTAGTTCTTTTACCCACTTTGAAGAAACACATGAAATCATTCTCTCTGTCATGAGCAATACACAAAGACCTATCACATGGTTCTTACACTTTTCTTCCATCTATATAATTCCATGACTTTCAATGACCCTTACAGCAAACCATTCCATGTCTTTTCCGAGACTGTTCCACACTAACAAAGTATTTTTTTTTAACCAATACAGATAAATAATAAAGCTTTCACCCATGACAGGAGTGTCAAATGCCAGATATAACACTAATGCATAGATTTCTCTCTTTTCATCATTTTTGATTTGTAAATCTTGCGAAGGGGAAATGAAAAATTTGCGAGAAGGTTCATACTACTATGGAACATGCAAAATGCTGGGTTTGATAAAGCAAGGTGACAGATTTAGTTTCATGTAACTTGTCCACTACACATTATATGTACATATTATCTTCAGCACTTGTCAAACAAGGTTAGATTTTGGGAAAAATAAAGTTGAATACAAAAGTTTGGATATATCCAATATCCCTTGACAGTGTTAGCAAAGTTGAAAACTATAACATCAAAATGTATCAATCATGAGTTCCAAATTATCCTGATTTAAAATTCCTGTTTTTATTCCATTTCACCATCAACAAAGTTTGACCAAATTAAATTGGATGGTCAAATTCTATCCTAAGTTCTTTGGTAACATTTAAATATTCCTGATTCTAAGATATCAACTGTCAGACTTAGTAAACTTGTTTCTCACCTCTTCCACTACTATTATGCCCACTAAACTACTTGGTGTTGCATACAGAAGTGTATTCCACTCATATTTAGTATTGAAAAGAAATAAGAAAATATACTCTGTCAAAAGGAAAAATTTCAAAGAAGACTTGGAGGATTTATAAAAATACTCATAAGTCAAAATCAATCCTTACCCAATCCAGTCTTCCTGTCGTGAGGTTCAACGATGTCTGTATTCCCTCTCTCTCTCCCGACCACGGTCCCTGTCCCTCTCACGGTACTCCCCTCTATCCCTACTTCTCTCTCTATACTCCCCCCTGTCACGACTTCTGGATCTTTCTCGTTTGTGACTGGAGCGGGAGCTGCGAGATGTGTCGCTCCTACTTCGATGTCTTGTTTCATCACGTTCCCTTGATTCACGTTCCTTCCTACTGCTTCCCCTGCTATGTGGTACAAACAAAATGTCATCATCTCAAGTTTAGTATTAACTTGATGCAAGAGAAGAAATATATGAGACAATTCTTTCCTGCACATGTACTTTCAAAAGTACTATAAATGGTCTAGAAGGCAAATTACCTCATCCTTGATGGTTACTTCTTTTTAGTTTACTCCTCATTACTCTTCTGTACTTACTTCTTAAGTGTCTACTGCATCTCCAACACAAAGCTATCTACTTGTATTGAGTTGAAACTGCTCAAGGCCACTCATTTGCTGAGTATGCTACTACCATACTGTAACTCACAGTTATCTGACATGTGCAATGGGCTACAAGACATCACACTCCACTGATCTACACGAGTCATCGTTGGCCAATTAGAGTGGCCTAAATATTTGAAGGGATTGTTTCAATTTATGACAATCATAGCAGTCACAAGTCAAGAATTTAATTGCCATGTGGTTCCTAAATGTATTTGGTATGATGCAAAGGCCCATTTAAATAACACCTTATTGCCTGAATGATGCCTTAGAAGCGACTTTATTGTAAATCTTCCAGTTATTTTTATTTCTGCTCACTAGTCTTGGCTTAACCTCAAGAGTTCTTCAGTTACCACATATGCAGTCTTACCTTGTTGTTGCACCATATGATTTTGTTTCAATTCCATGGAGGCAATCCTGTAGGGAACTGATGACAACTTTAGTTCTGTCATCTCCAGCAATCTTAGACTGTTTGATGATGGAGATAGCAGTCACGAGAGTCTCAATAGCACTAGCAAATTCACCTGAGATAGAAGAATGTACAATTCTAAGCAGTGACAGACACAAATACAGGTAACATGCAACTTCTATGACCCTTGTCACTCAGAGGTAATCAAGTATAATGCCTTATGGGAAAGTCAGTGCACATCATACAACAGAAGATATGTGATTGAATATTACTCATTATCATTAATACATCCTCACTTAAAGGTAAAATCAGTCCAACCAAGTTGAATTAGCATACTCAGGTATGCTTAATTAGCATATTCAGGTATGCTTAAGAATGTTTGGTCCTTCTTTTTAATCTATACCAGTATTTGTATTTATAAATTTCAAGATTTACAAAGGTAACTCATGGCTTTGTTTACTAGTCAATTTGAGAGGAAAATAAGGAGGTACTGGATAGTTTCACTGGATGAGATGTGATGCACAGTAAGATTGAGGCAACTGCTGAAGCCTTTTTTTAAGTATGAACTGGTGAACAGTAAGTCAGACAGGGGGGCATGTGGACAGGAAGTGAGCAGGAAATGAGTTAATATCTGAAATCAACATTTCCATTTACCCAACCTTCCAGAATATGATATATACAATGAAAAACACAGACAGCACAAAAATGTAAGTATTATGGTACTATTTATTGCATTAATATATTTCAAAATACTCAAGTAAGATGTGAGCTATAGGCAAGGATGTGACTTACCACTAGAGGCATCTGAAACAGCCTTTGAGATGGCATCACTAGATAATGTTCTGTTTCTGTTCATAAGTGCATCAAACTCTTCAGCTGACATTTGTACAGGCTGTTTTGGGGGTGGTGGTCCAGTTGTCCTGTAAAAAGCCCCAGTAACATTGATCAACAGAAATTTCCAAAGAAACATACTAATGCCAATACATAAATCTATCCAAACCTTTTCTGGAAGTTTCACTTGATTCTTTCCTATTGCCAAAGCTGAACATTATGCTGTTCACTTAACAATGTCAGTTTATCTTGTTTAATTTTGTGCTTAAGAAGTTTTCCCCTTCCAGCTAATCTGTACTTAAAGAGAAAAGGCAGGCTGAGAGGCACATTTCATCTGCCAATAAATTTACCATTTTGTCTTCATGAAGAGAGGCTTCCTGAGCTCCCACGTTTTTGTATGAGAGCAAGAAAATATTAATTTACTTTGAATGTACAAAACAAATCCTCAAAACAGAAAAGTAAAAGCTCACAAGCTAATCTATGCAGAAAATATACTGTAACTGATTCAAATAAATGAATACACCAGTTTAAACATACTTGATATTTGTGAGTCATAACAATTATTCTAGAATTCCCAACTACTGATGGAATATTTTAAATTTCTTTTCTTGCCAATTTGTTCATAAATATCATATTCTTTGATATATGATAATATAAAATACTTTTTTATACTTTCTTTATGACACATTTTTCATAATTCCTTGTGCATCAGGAACACGCTACTTCATAACATGAAACCATCTTTACCAGGGATTTGCTTTTTTTTTTTTGTCCATCCATGATGTCATTTTACCTCATAACTTTTGTTTCAAAATCATTTTGTTAGCTTTCTCAAGATAGCAAAACATACCGTTCTGCTGACTGACGATACTGATCTCCATTGTAACTCTGAGGGGGAAAAAGTGAAATTTGCATTAGTTTAGAAGTCAAACTGCAAGAAAATCTAAACTAAATTTTCTTAGATGGGGAGCATTTGGTACAAGTTAACTTCTTATATACTTGGAGTACACTCTCCTACTCATGGTTCACTACATTTGGCTTAACTCATGGACTAGGATTTGTACAAACATTCCAAGATTTTGAAAGTTTAATACTGCTGTCAACACAAATGTTGAAATTCTTTCTCATTAGGAAAAACAACCATGGTCATACAAAAACTTACAAGCAGAAGACTACTATACTTGTACACGAACTCATCAAACAGTTCTCACACTATACTTGTAAGTTGTACACCAAGTCGTGTTTAAGAACTCATGTCAGCAGGTTTACAAGCCTTAGCCTTACCACAACCTTGGGCACTTCATCCTTCTTATACAATCATCTGTTCTGGTTAACATTAGCCATAATTTTGGTAAGAATATAATATCATTAATAACACATTAATCAGATAAACTGCTTTTTCCAGACCAAT
>WURT03369102.1:0-11570 GCA_009936505.3 Holothuria glaberrima | reverse complement strand
ACCATCCAGTTGGGGATATTCATTGCCAGTGATCATTCATAGATGGACTGTTCAATAGTAGCACTAGGGAAGGTAAGTAGGAGAAAAATAGATTGACAACATGCTGAAAAATTCCTACATAAAATAGTTCAAAGCAAATCTCTGTACCTTCCAATGGAAAACAATTTTTAAGGGAAAGTCACGGGTCATGTTTCCATCAAGGAAAGTGCAGTGAAACAAGTTTTTATCTTTTAAATAACTCTTTGGTGAACCCTCACAATGAAATGTTTGAAATATGAAATCTTTGAGGAAGTACATTAAGATCACATTTGACCTTTGACCCTCGCACAAAAGAATAGTCTGCTGGTTCTTATTTTTTCACCTCCAAAAAAGAAAAGTAAAAATGTAAAATAATTCAAGATGGTATAAAAATATTTTGTGATAAGTTCTCTATCCAATCTCTTTACTGGCAATTTTTGACTCAGAGAAATATTTAAGTTTCCTCTCAACTTTTCCCTTAGTTATCATCCTACATGACTGCTGAGTGACTTCCTGACAAAATACTCCATGACCAGGAAGAATTCCTCTGACAACAACTGCAATGGAGTTGTCTTGTAGCATACCTGTTTCCATAGCAATGAGGATTCCATCTTCCTCACAAGTTATTGAGCTTTTTTTCAGTAAGAAAGTCATCTAACGGTTTTAAGACCTTTCTTAGGGCTGTAGTGTACTCTTTGATATCGTCAAATGCTGACTGAACAAAAGCTGGGTTGTCTACATCCTCTTTCTCCAATGCCATGGAGAGCAAAAAATCATGTCGACTTCCGAGGGTTCTCATGGCCCCCTGTAATATGGAAAACAAAACCCATGAACAATAGCCCTCAACCAGCGCTTCTGCCATAATACAGCACCTGTAACATTACTTTGACACATCCGCTACTTCTAACAATCTATATTTTTCTTCAAAGTATCTTTCATATTTCAGAAAATGAATACTGCATATAAAAGGGAAATAAGGACTAAACAAAAGAACTGTCAAGGGCAGGGCCAAATGGCATTTGATTGGCAGAATCTTCCCAGGGTGTCAGGGCAAGCCAAGAGTGGAATGAAGGCCAAAACTTGTAAAAACCAACAAAACCAAACAATACAGAAGGTAACAATTCCATCCTGCCCTTCTGGTTGTAGGTAAGTTTTGAGTGGCATCAAGGCAGAGTAGAAGGTTCCATAAGTCATAACCCCCTGAGCCTCTAATTATTTTGAGCCTTGATATCAAGAATTTTTGAATTTTTTCAGCACGAATTCAATAATATTGCCACAATTAAGAAGAGCCATCCATGAATATCAGTACTATACCCATTTTTCATACTGGGGTGTTTGCATTTGCCCTTCAGAGCAGCTAATGCTTTGAATTTCTTATCAAAAGTTGTTGAACAATGTATCATCCTTTCTTATTTTTTTTTTTTTTTTTTTCTGGTGATTGCGTGATTTAGTTTACTGTAGTCAATGTACAACAGCAATTTAAATCAGTTTTCACAGGATAATGGGATGTACAGAGATGTTGACCTAGTGATGAAATAAATCCACATAACATTCATTCAGCTTGAACTGCTAACTTTCAATCCATCATCAAAACAACTATTTGGCAAAGTAGAGTAATTTGAGTGTCTGTTTCTCAACTAGAAGACAAGAATTAATACATCTGGTGGTATAATATTATACTAAAAGACTCTCAAAAAATAACTTTTGTCTTCTCACCAGGTGCCTCTGCATAAGAGTTTGTAACTGAGTTAAGAATATATTGAAAATATTTAACACCCGTCAGGTAGCACGCCTGTATCAGCTTGGAAAAACCTTAGTTACTTTTCTTTTTCTCCATTTTTTTTTTTTTTTTTCGGACTGTGCACACTGATCACTCACAAGTCTAGAGTCGATGTGCGCATAATTAAATTCCAACGTTATTATCATGTGAATATATTCTTTGAGGATGAAATGATGTGGTTAACTTTGTAGTGTATTTATTTACAGCATAACAAGATTTGCTATTATGCCCATTTGCTAAACATATGCAAACTTTTACCCTAAATTGCAAATTCATCAATCTTGAAACCGTCTTGCCTGCTACAGTTTCTACAGAATCTAACTTCAGCACTTTCTACTAGGTTTTGATAAGTTCCCTCCTTTCAAAACTGAAGCAGCAGTTCCTGTAACTCCCTCGAATGCACAAACCACCCCCCGAAATATTTGTATAAGAAGGAATCTAAATATAAAGATCATTATTAGTTTATTTCCTGCTAAACGAAACATTTTATGTACTAATTTCATAACTTGTTAATACCTAATTGAACCAGGAAGACAGGACTGCTTCACATTATTACTCATTCACGGTTTCATTTCTTGTGGAGAAAAAAGTCTGATATGCTCATCTGAACAAGGAAATTATTGTTAATCACTTCTCAATATATATATACACCTATGACGGAAACATATTTACAGCTTTAGGAACCTGCCTTCAGGCAAAAATGTTAGGAGGATTTCGTTCAGATTATAATTTAGAACAAAATGGTAGAATAAAACCTTACATAGAATATTGGGCGAACAAGGAAGCTGTGATGAGGAGCTAGACTGACTTCATAGGCTTTACCTTCAGAGAAAATAGGAGAAAAATAAATGAAATACCCATTAGTTATGTATCAAAAACATATTCAACAGACTTGTAGATGTGTTTTATCCTTAGTACTCTGCACATCTTCCCTTTAAAGGGAAGATGCAGTCCCCCCAATCTGAAGTAGTGTACCCTGGTACACTAGTTCGGGAATGGCTTCTATCAACCATATGACAATATTTTTGTTAGTTATTTCTTAAATCTATGCAGAATAACTCATTGGTTTACCCTCAATATTCGATGATTTTACACAGGAACATTATGAAAATACTTGTGAGAGAAATAAGAGGAGATCTGTAAGTTTTAGCAAATTTTTGAAAATGAACTTGGGGGGGGACTGCCTTCTTCCTTTAAACAAAACCTCAATTTAAATGGAAGAAGTGCTACACAGGGAGCCCTTTTTGACATCTTCCCACAAAACCATACCTATATTATACCTGTTGAACCCTGACTTGTTTGCATGGTCTATGATCTATACCCTGACTTATTTCACACATTGTCAAAACCTCCTAGGCACCCTCTCTTAGCTGCCCCATTTTACCCTATGCATAATGTTCGGCATACATTTATGTGACTACCACCAGCAGAACTGTTACCCGTACAATCAGCTAAGTCCCAAGTGCCCTGTCTGATTTCGCTGTCAAAAGTAAGTCTCAAAATCCCTTCTTTGCCCATTATCAAACTTATCCATATCATTTTGCATATTAACTGCTCTTACCACAAAATAGCATTTTTAAACTATACCTTTTTTTCCACTATGTTCTTTGACAAAAGTTCAAAAAAAGAAAGGAGCTGAACACAATGAGGAAAATGTCCTTGCTCTGAAGAGGGGGTACAACCTGACAGGAAACAATGCCATATGGGCTCTAAATATCAGGTCATAATAGGCGCACTGTATAGGTTATGAGACCACAAACCAGCATTTTGAGTTATTTCCCATTCTCTGTGCAGCTGGGAAACTTCTCTTCAGGTTTAAAGGGTCAAGCTGATCTTCTCTTTGATTTTAACATCAACCGCATAGAAGCAGAGCCCTATACACTTTCCAGTGGAAGTTGTACGGCACTGCAGTAGTAGAGTGGAAGACGGGTGAGAAACGGTATACTAATAAATATTAAAAGTATCTGGATGGCAAATAAAAATCACTGATTTCCACTTACTAGCAGCTTTTGAAGGTTCCATATTCTGTCTTAGATTATCAAAGAATTCTGCTACAAAGTGATATGTCCTGCAAAAAAAAAAAAAAAAAAAGAAAGAAAGATCAAAAAAAAAAAAAAAGAAAGAAAGATATTGGTTGACAGAATTTAGTTGGAAAGCATGTACTTTTTATGCTTAGGGTTTGCCTTTTCTAAAGGAAGATTTCCACAGTTCTATGAATTGCAACATTTAGGCAGCACAATCACTTTCAACCACTTTTAAAACAATCAGTCTTAGTTTCTGGAAGCTGTTGATCATGGTTAAGATGTTTCTGTATGTCTTCTTACAATGAAACTCAAGCCCTTCCCCACAGCCATCATATTAAGCCACAAAATTTAAGATAATGGACTTGAAAATAACCCATTTAAATGTTTGCACTTTCCAAGTTGATGTTTCTGCAAGCACACCCTGTATGTCGTACAAACATATTTCATGCATCATTAATTAACAATCAGTTGAATGTTCATGGCCTCACTATATGTCCTACAGGTACACCCTTATGCTACATTAATTTCATGCTATTTGTCAGAGTATTAAACCATTTGAATGTGATATACTTGTCATACATCAGAATGTACTGTATGTGTATGCAAAATCACCTATTTAATGGGTGTATCAAAATGAACAGCAGCTCACAAATATGAGTGCTTGTTTACAATCAGCGTTTGAAATCGTGCAATTTTTGGCATAGCATTTTTTTTTTTTTTTTTTGGTCTCTTTTTATGTAGTTAATTCATTATCTTGCAATTTTCTCTGTTCACGGGCAGTCATAATGCATCATACTTTTATGCCATATGTACATTTGCATTGCACATGTAAGAAAGTGTCTCATTTTGCGATCAGATATTAGCTATTCCTAACGCTGTTCATAATACTTGTTGGATGTGATAATGTTTTGTACATGGTAATTACATGCAACTTTTGAATAATAATCCAGTATTCACATTTTTTCTATTACTTTTAGAACTTCGGAGATATTACCCTAGGTTGGGGGTTCGCTTTTAATTTTCCCCATAGGATGTGATGATTTAGACTTTCCAGCCATGGTCCACCACAACAGGGCCCGGAAAAGGGAAATGTAATACTGATACGCCGCCACTCCTCCTTCTAACTAAGGTTCTAGGTTTCGAAATTCCAAGCTTTCACTGCTCCTTGTCTTACTTCTTAGGCATGAAAAGAATTATACTGTTCGTGTACATTTCATTGTTAACAAAACTTTTACTATATGCATTTCCTCAGAACTGTATTCACTTGTGAGCTAGATTGGATACTCTCTGCTACGCCATTTGATGGCCATTGAGATAACCTATCATTGGTGTACTATAAAAGCAACCCTCTATCAAATGTAGGCAATAACTGTTAGTGGTATACAAAAGCAATTCTAATGGCAAACACAGTTATAGCCAACGTCCTACATAATTGACTGCAAGTTAAATTAGATCTGTTTACATTTGAATTATTAACAGCTTAAAATATGCCACGTAATCTACACATTTTGATTTAAGCACCCCAGCCATATGCTGACCACAAGCACATATTGCACTTTCTTATGAAAATACTTGTTGCCAAGTATGGACAGCAACTACAGAGAGGTCATAAGACATCTTTATGAATATTGATAGTTCTATAAAGCTAGACATTATGAAAATCCAAACAGAGGGGACAATTTATGGATACTAGGAACATACCAGACTAGAAGGGATATTTTGTGTGTCTCCATAAGTACAGTGTGCATTCACCTTAAGAAGTTAAACTTCATTTTATCCACTTTTGAAAGGATTGGGAGTAATTTTAACAACAAGGATAAGTCATGGTGCCTTGAGTTTCTGTTTATTTACTCCTGGTTTTGAAAATTCATAATTCTTCTGCCCAAAACTAGGGCAAAAGCAGTGACATAATTATTTGCATTACAATCTACAGCTTTCTTGCCATACAGACAGGTTTCAGTCCAGATCGCAGGACATCATTCTTTTTTTCTTCCAGTTTCTATGAATTGATGTGGCTACATTTGCTCCTTTCACATATTCACTTTGACAAGATATTGCTACCCATGTAAGTAAAAATGTCCATACCTTTTCAACCACAAAACTGCCATTGCGGCACTTCCATCATTTGGTGCAACCCCTTTTGCTATATCGTCCAGCACAATCTGCTGAAGTGTACTAAATTTTGAAGGATTACTATCATACCTAGTTTGTAGAATCTGAAAAACACAATGAAAAGATCATTTTATAGGTCAGTTAGATGAGGTTTTATAGGGGCTTATTGAGTTGGTTTAGGAAATTCTGATTTTTTTGTCACCAGTGTTAAGTTTTACTCACATTTTGATCGTAAATGGTCAAACTAAGAGATTCTGCACATCTGACAAATAACTGACGAGGCAGTGGTAGGGTAATTAATGATTAAAATCATTCATTACAAATTCATGACCAGACATTTTTTACCATTAAGTATATATTAATCATGTGCAGCTCTTGTTTCAATGCATGAGTGAAGCTTATACTGTACACCAACTTGACTGACAGGCTTGCAACTTCTACTACCAACAGCCGTTGTGATCAAGGCTTCGGTTGCATACACATCTTGTATATTCAAGAGATGCTGGTCTATCAAGGGCTTGAACAAGCACCATGAAGTACAAGTTCTTACGCCCCTAAAAACTACAATTTCTCACATTTTTGGTGACTATAAGAAGTAATACTTGAATAAAGTCTTATTAGAAGTATTGCCATGCAATGATTTCCTTCAAACTTGTCACAGAACAATTGATATCCAACTCAATGAGCCACTTGAAGAAGTGAATCCTTGAACCAAGCCTACTGACAAATAATGTTTAAAGATCAAGTAACTAATGTGCTCAGTACTCACGGAAGTCAATCTTTCTGATAACCATCATATTAAAATTTAATTCACCTCCTACTTGAACAGCTCAATAATGATTACAGTGATAATTTTAGCCAATCTAACAGGGAATCTACAAAGCTTCTTGCAATTCGCTATGCAAGCAATTGAACAAAATATGAAGATACTATCAACCTTTATCATCGATTGATGAAACAGGTTAGAGAAGAGAAAGATAAGAAAGAAACGTTCTACAGTATTGCTATGGTAACCAGTGCAAGCTACACACAATAGGCATACGTTTTTCTAATATTTTCATACACTGAATGTACAAATATAACTGTCCATTGCTGACACACAAAGAGATCAGATATATATTCACTCACTGAGTCACTTCAAATTCGGTAGCTGCATAAAGTTCATCCATTTATAGGTAAAAGATAAACACTTGAAAGTCTTAAATATAATCTTGAATAAACTAAAGAAGGACAAGGCTGTCAAACTGCAGACTTTAACCTGAGCAATATTAACGTTAACTCGTACCCACGTGTAAAAATACTACACTCCACAATGCATAGGTTTGAGGAGGATTCTTGTATGTTGCAAGGGTCAAGAGATATTAAAGAATATATTTACACGTATACAAAGAGACTTCTGACCCGTGTACACAGTGTACTATTTTTGTCCTTAAACAATCTTGGGAAACAGCTTAAAGTCGAGACTATCCAAAAACTGAGGGTAACAAAACTAATACTTGGTTGAGTATACAATTTCAAAAGCACATGCACTCAACATGACCCTGATGACAGGCATACGTGTGGAGGGATGGGGGTAATTGGTGTACCGAAAGGTTAAAAGGGGAATGATCACTTTTTGCAGGTGAAGTTCCAACTGGTTCTCATCAAAAAATTTATAGGTCCAGAAGATAAATTAATGCTACTAAAAAAGTGACAAAGTATTTCCTAAAATCAAGAAATTGTACCACTTGAAATATGTGATCTGTTTCCCTCTTCCGGTGCCCCCTGTGGACTGGGGTTGCAGAATATGCCCACCGTATTCCCAGCCTGTCGTAAGAGGCGACTAAAGGAAAGGACTTTCACCGTATTTGAACTGTATTTGAAACCGAAATTAAACTTGAACCGTATTTGAAATCGTTTTTGAACTTACTTTTTTATCTAGGTGACACTATATAACACATTTGTGTTGGTGTGTCATTAAATCTCATCTGACTGACTGACCCTCTTCCAGTTTTACCCTAGATACTAAGCTTGTCTATGACTTTTGACCAAA
Organism: Holothuria glaberrima; assembly: GCA_009936505.3. Lineage (NCBI taxonomy): Eukaryota > Metazoa > Echinodermata > Holothuroidea > Aspidochirotida > Holothuriidae > Holothuria > Holothuria glaberrima. The sequence goes on along the minus strand of WURT03369102.1, from coordinate 3,604 downwards.
CAATGCGATTTTATGTCTTCCTGCAACATAAAAATCCATCTTGCCAAGGCAGGAACTAAACTGAATAGTTAATATCAAATAGATGACCTTTCTGCACCCAGACAGTAATTATCCAGAGCATCTCACCAATAACTTATGTGGCAATTCACATGCACTGTAACACACTGTTAGTCCCTAAATGAAATTGATGGATGAAAAAGTGCATGGTTAACTGTCTCCGTACCCTCTCCATGATATAAATGTTGACAGGTATTGCATCCTACTGTTTAATGCTATGGTAGCACATACCTTGATATCAAAAGTGCTCTCTTGCTCATAGACCCTTTAACACTAGGCACAATGTGGCATGATACCATACTATGAGATGAAAATAGTTGCAAGCAATGTCATGACTGTACTTTCAGTACAAAGTGGGCTATACAGTATATGCCTTGTTTAGTCATATCCTTAATGCCTGCCTATTGTGAACACCAAACAAAATCTTTGGATATTCATAGAAATTTGTAATCCTAAAACTGGTTGGTTGTTTGAGATTATTCAAAACATTGCAACATTGCAAGACTGGCCCTGTTTAAATCATGCAGTTGCCTATGCCACCCACAGTGTTGGTATGTCACTGTAGTATCCACTCCGTGGTAGTACCCACTACACAGGTGGTTATGCAACACAGCAATGATCAGACTTCACAGGTTTCAGTGCACAACTGCCACTCAATAAAAATAAAAGCATGAATAATGAGAGAGTACATTAAGAAGTATTATTATGGTACAGAAGCTCATGTCAACACTGGTTGCCATCTTCTTTGCTTGGGTGGATGGTGTTTGGGAAGCCTTAAAGAGGGACTGAGCAAACAGTCCACTCTGTGGGGTATACAGGGTACATTAATACTAGACCCTTCACACCAGAACATTTATGACTAGACAGGCTATAAAATTGAGCTAAAATAATTCCAATCTTAACCCACTTGTCTACATGCAATATTTCCTGTGACCAATCATGAGACAGAATTGCCATTTTTTGGGATCACATGACTAACTGGGAGTTGGAATATCGCTGAAAGATGGAGGAAAAGTAATCTGTAGTGTTAAAGGCCTGGCAACATTTTTATCGCTTTGTGTTGTATCACACCATCCTGTACCCTATACAGTTATTAAGGGTTTAACATTTGTACCTCTTATGGGCTGGCACTAAGGGCTGATAGCGCTTCTTCCACTCACCACTACTTTTCATAAGAGATACACAAAGTACTCAAACCACAGCCTAAAATTACCCAGAATAATTGCAATTTGATCATTTCACTCTCCAAAAAGACAAAACTAACTACCACTTGTGACCACACATCAAATATGACCACATGTGTGTCTACCTTCCCTAGATGGAAAAAGGTGGTAAGCTGGGAGGCTCCTTTCCCAGACTTTGGGTATTTGGAAGGAAATTTTAGTCACTGGAGGGAAATTTTCACCTCTTATGTACAGGACAGTATGGGAGTTGTAAAAAATCTGACTACCTTCCCAGGAAATAAACATTTTTCCAGAGTACCTTCAGGACCCATTCCTTCTCTAGGACCTGTTCCTGTGGAAGTAAGTGGCACAGTTTTTCTTCTGTACCTACAACACTGTCCCACATACAGTCCCACCAGTCAGCTTTCATAACAGATATTAAATACAACTTGTACTCACTTGTATGTTATTGCCAACATCAGCCCACACTCGGCCCATTATTGACCCCAGAGTTGCTGATAAATAAAGAAAGACAGAAAAAGACAATAAGAGATTTAGCTTTTGGCAATATGTTTTTTATCATAATATTACATACTTCTTTTTTCAGAACAATCTGAAAAACTTGTTAAGAATTATGTACACTTCATGTCCAGCACATGACAATATATAATATTTACTAAGATACAGGGCACCTGACATGGAAGAGCAATTGCCGACTGCATGGTCAAGTAGTTAGAGCATCCGACTTAGAGCTGGAAGGTCTGGGGTTCGAATCCTGGCCAGGTCATACCAAAAACTTTAAAAATGGGACCTACTGCCATTGTGCTTGGTGCTCAGCGTAAGCAATGGAGTAGGGAAAATAAGCCAGTGAGCCACAACTGGAAAAAAGGCTGTGGCCGGCCTGACTTAACCACTTGGTTAGAAACAGAGCCGTAAAACCTCATCTAACTAACCCAATCATTTTCAAAATGCTCCATGCTTTTCCAACGGGCCTTTTTTTCAACAATGATCCTTCCCCCTCTCCTTATACACGTCTCTCCAGGGAACTGGAAGGGGGTTCACATGAAGGTCTGGGTAACCATGTTTGGAACAAGGTGCTCACTTATAAGTCATGACTGAATAAAGTTGTAGCCCTTTACAATGAAGTAATAGCTGGCACAGGAACATATATACCTAAAAGCAGACACAAACTGCAACTCCAAGTTTCAATACACGAGCACTGAGGATTACACTACAAGCAACTCAACAGCTGAGGTGACTAACTGACAATGTTGGAAAATTGCAGGACCACACTGAATAGGAGAACTGTGATTCAAGACTTAACAAACCAAAATAAGGAAAAAAGTTTGGTTTGTGCAGTACTTCACAAAAGCCTGCAAAGTAAGACAATTAATTGAAAACTTCAAGAAAAAGATTTTTGAGCATATTTTTGACAAAATAAAAAATTTCCCAAAAGCTGTGATTCAGAAAAGTGGAGTTGCAACTAGACTTCCTGCCAGAAGTGGCAATTCTAAAGTACAGTCAGTTAACTCTCTCTCCCCCCCCCCCCCCAAAAAAAATACTTATATGATGGATGGTCAACTAATAAAGTCCAAAAAAATAAATTATATGTAGTGAAAGAAATGTACTGTATGTGGTGTCCATTATTCCAGGGATACCTGGAAACTTGTCTGGCTGAAGCCTCATCACTTTCTTCACTATACCAAATCTCAAACCTGCATTTGGTACAAAGTAGTTCAGACAAATAAGATCACAATATCAAAATCTCAGCTAGATATCTGCATGTACTGGTTTATTTATAAACATGCCACCAAAACTTGTAAACTTTTGATCTTTCTGGGGAAGAGAAAACTACTGATTTGTACAGGCCTACAATTTGAGGGTAAGTTAATGTTGGGTAAAACATATGCTATGCACTGCTTGCTCATCTCCCAGGCAAACAATACTTTACAATCACATTCTATGGTTTCACTGAGCTACAAATTAAAACATCATGGCACAAAGAATTTGCTATCATCAAACAAATCCTGAGTACATGATATTGTATCAGTAAATATTTCATATGTGGTTCAGATACTACCAGGCACTTCTAATTCTTCATAGCTTGTGTATAGTTACAGTAATCTGAGTTCATTTAAAATATTTTATGAAAAGTCCTGCTATTTGATATCACAAACGAGTATGACTGACAAACAAAGCCTAGCACTGACGTACAGGTACATACTTTACCTTGAACATAGTGTACACACTAAAAAAAAAAAAAAATTAAAATTGATAGGAAGGAAGGATATGAATATTCTGCAGCTCTGTGATGGCGCAAGCATACAGCTTTTGGTTTGTGCCAGCACGTCAAGCTCAGCCTGGGGAAAGAGAGAGGCAGTACT
>WURT03368881.1:0-23667 GCA_009936505.3 Holothuria glaberrima | reverse complement strand
ATGTAGTAATCATATGCAATCCCTTTCCACAAAAACAATACAATTTCTCACATTTTTGGTAACTATAGGAAGTGAAATATGACTAATGAGGCTAATTAGAAGCAGTGTCGTGCAATGATTTCTTTCAAACTTGTCCCCAAAATAATCGATGTCAACTCAATGAGCCCCTTTAAGAACAAACAGCGAAGTTAGACAATGAGCACTCAATATGTTTTCTGCCATGTGGAAAGTTCTACAGTAATACGGATGGGTTAGCACATAGAAATCCTGCAACACAATTCTTGGGGTAATTATTTGCTGTTCTCGATGTAGCTGTCTGATTAATTCGAAATGATTTTCTGTAGTATTGAAGACGAAACTCTTAAATTTTTTTTTAATTTTGTAATTACTTTAGAAAATTCTGAGAAGTATCCAGCAGGCCTAATTGTAGTAGAAATGGCTTCATTTTCTGGGTCTCAGGTATCTGCTTTGGTCATTTTACCTCTTTTAATCACACTATTAATTCTCTCATTCTTAACGCTTTTCACTCCAGAATTGTTCCCCTATAAATAAAACAATCCCTGACCATTTACGGTCTTCAAGGGCCTAAGTTTCATTTTAATACAGATATGAATGATAAAATTTTGCAGAATTAGTTAGTTAGATGAGGTTTTACGGCTCAGTTTGTACACAAATTGGTTTAAGTCGGTCCGGCCAGCCTTTTTTCCAGTTGTGGCTCACTGGCTTGTTTTCCCTATTCCATTGCTTATGCTGAGCACCAAGCACAATGGCAGTAGGTTCCATTTTTAAAGTCTTTGAATGATGACCCGGCCAGGATTAGAACCGGCCGGACCTTCCGGCTGCAAGTCTGATGCTATAACCACTTGACCATGCAGTCGGTCAAAATGTTGAAGAATACTAATTGTCTTGGTAGGATGAAGACGTTTCAAAATTATTTGCGAAGCCTGTCGTGATTAATATCGAAAATTTTTTGTTTCCATGCTTTTGTAATATAGGCCTACATTTTTATTTGTTTATTTTATTGCTTGTGATAGGTTGCTGTAACTTTATGATGACATTAAGATGTTGCTTATTAATCCTTTATATCCTATTGATATGCCTTTACTCCTCTCTCGGTCATCCCCATTGAAATCTGTTCGTTTGGATTTTTTTTTTCAAAATTAGTGGAACTAATTTATGTGTGTGTGTGTGTGTGTGTGAGGTCATGTGTACTCTTTCGTATGAACGTCAGTTAAAAACGTCATACTAACGTCTCCATATTGAACTTACCCCAGATTCCAGGAGAGTCTATGCCTGTCTCATCATCATGGTGCCAGCATTGGAGCTGAAGGGTACTCTGCCACAGTCAAAATATCACTAAATAATGGTAATTCCTTAAAACTGTAAAATGTAATTAGTTCAAAGCTTTACTATAGATAACACTGTTTAGTATCATAGCCAACTTACATAAACAAAAATTTCTCTAAGGGATGAGATTCACCCTTTCCACACACCCAACAAAAGTAAAAACAATTTACTAAAGGTTAATGATTTTTTAACATATGATCATTTTGAAACTTTGCCAAAGATAGAAGCACTTTGCAAATCAGCCACCTATCACAAACAGAATTTCTCAAAGAGTCCACTCACGGTAGACCCCTTCTTCGAGATCGCACCCGCACTCGACAACAAATTTATGTGAAGTGTCCTTCACCGTTGCAATTTATCGTAGATACGAATATCAACTCTAACACCGACGTTCTGGCTTAGCTGAGGTACGAAATCTTCTGTGGTGCTCCTAATCATCAAATCCTGGTAGCGGCACGGTAGTTGGGGCTATGACAGAAAAGTTACTGATTCTCTCTGAGAATGGGTAATAATTGCAACCATGTTAATGTCTGTGATTTACGTTGAAAGAGTCACCAAATTGCTCAATTTCTACCGAGATTTTCAAAGAGTCCCCATTTACGGGGGGATAGCCCTTTCCTTGCACTCCCTTATGGCCCCTTCCAGGCTCCTCAGTGGACCACTCTTTTTCCGACAAACCCCCCATCCTCCCCTGCTTGAGATGGTTCGAGAGAGGAGTGCTAGAGGTCATAAACATCCCCCAGTACTCGAAAAACCACCAATTTCTCGGGTATAGGTAGAATAAATGTCAAAAACAAATGGACTGAAATTTGATTGGATCTCTTGGTCATCCAAGTTCGCGATCAAGGATAAATTTCATGATAACGCAGTTTGCAGCTGTGATCGATTTAAGGAAAAGTCTTTCAACCTGGGATCCGTGAAATTTGTTTGGGGGTCCGTGAGGGCAAAGGGGTCCTTAGAGGGTCCGAGAAAAACGTAGGTAGTGGCAAAAAGCATAAAGTGTCTATAATTAACTGAACAAGTAACCTCGGAGTGAGTAGTATAGACCTTCTTCCAACACTATACTTTGACTGCTCTAAAGTAGACACCAGATTGTTGTACAAGTTATGTAGGCTATGTGCAGGGTCTTTTAACATATTTATGTTATTTCAGGGGTCCGCTTATAGAAAAAAGGTTGAGAAGCAGTTTAGGGGACAAGGTGAGGGTAACTTCTTTCTTCCGGACTTGACGCTCCTCCCAATATACTGGTGCCCTACTTATGATGGGGAAAGATGTGTAGTGCCATCTTCTAGTAGGGTGCATGGAATGCCCAAACACGCAAAATTTATCGGCTAATTTGTGTGTAAGAGCGAAACATAATGTAATCTTGAGCATTTGGGATGCCAATTTTATATTACCGACTCTCACATGATAGATAAAGGACTGTTTTATTGTTTCAGACCCCTACCCCACCCTACCCATTCCACCCCACCTCACCTCTTGCAATGCAGCTCAGCAACCAGAGGCAGGTTTCTGTGACACTAAGAAATAGATAAAGAGATTTGAATAAAATAACTTAGTAAAATGTAGTTGGCCTACTACTATACCTTATACATGTAGTCGAAATAAATGGTATAATTAAAGTGCTCCATTCAACTAAAGTACTGATTCATACTATCATGTGTTTAAACATGCAAGTTGACCGATGTCCATCCATACGAAAAAATCATGGTTTAATTTTAACAGTTGCACAGAAAAAGCCCCAATTTATCTTGAGGTTACTACATTTACTTAAATGCTTATATTTAGCAGGTTGATGTCTGAGAAGTTACCTTAACGCTTAAAAGTAATGTGCAAAGTCCTATTCAGCAGTGCACATCGCAGAGCTGACCCATTGTTTCGGGGAAACAATAGGACAGCATCATGTGTCGCCACGAAAGGCAAGGCTGCGCAGGCTATATCAAGTTTTTTTGTTGTTGTGTAACAACGGCCAACTCGTTATCCGGTATTTCATCGGTTCTATTCAGCGTAAATCGTCTTTTGTTTGTACTTTGAACACATTGCATATTGACAGTTTTAAATTATGTGTTTATTCATCGATTGCCGTAAGAAGGATGCAAATATTGGTTTAAAATAGAATATGGAAAGTCCTATTCATATAGTGATAAGGCTGCAGCAAAAAACAAAATATTATAAAAAGGGTGGAAGCTTTCAGTTTCAATTAAGTTTGGATAGAACAGAAAGTTTCATTTCAGAAGAAACTTTTCAGTAACATTGAATTACTGGTTACATCTTTTACTAGTGTAGAACGAGCACGTTGTTAACGAGTCAAAGTTTGTCAGTATATTGGTGAAACTTTTCTCATACTATACGCTTACCAATTATAAACTTTATCCAACGACGGGGAAATGGAGGCAATCGGCAAAAACATCGAGAGTTATGGTTCGAAAAGAAGTTTAATTGAGGTCGAAAATAATGGCAAGCCTAGGCTGGCGTCTAACAGAAAATCTTCGTTTTCGTTTGTTGTTCAGTGGCTCTTTTTCTTCTCCGTGACGTGTCTTACTTTATTTTTTATCGCAATAGTTGTAAAACAGGAATACGAAATTAGAGCAATACAACTTGAAATGGGAAGGTCCGCCGAAAACGATGATTTTCATAGGGGATATAACATGGTAAGTACATTAATCGTTATTACAAATTCCGGCCTTTCCCCATTGTCATATAAACATTCATAGCGCTAAGTAACCTTTTCGGGAACCTACAGAGAGGGAGACAAGGATAATGTGCCCCTGTCAAAACCCTTCACCCCTCCCGTCTCCGTTGCCTCCTCTCCATATGAGATGACAGGAAAAAACGTAACTGAGCAAAATTAGTTAACTCTATTAATGTCCTCCTGAAAAATGTAACACTGGCCATGGTAAATAGGTGAGGTAGGGGGACATGCCCCCTGAAAAGTTGGGGTGATATTGTTCCCGCCTCACACCTGACCAAAATTGTAGGCATATGCTTGATCCCATTTAGGTGACAGTTACAGCGGATTCCATGGAATCAAACTCTGAAATGGTGGAAACAGTCATTTACTGAATTAAAATTGTAAGAAAATGCTTCAGATTATCTGGAATCCAAATTCACCCAAGGTCCTGAGCAGGCCCTGATCAGGCCCTGAGCAGGCCCCGAAGACCACGTTGCTAGGTCTTCGCGATTTGCGCTTAAATGAGGTTTAGTCACGGTCACCCCCCACCCCAACTCCCCCAAAACCCACTGTTGAGAAGATGCTGCCGCTCTTGACCCCGCCCAATCTTGCTTCCAAAATGTCAGTGCGTATCTACCATGTGAATGGGAATTTCAACATACTTTGGACATCACGTTGTGACGGAGTAAATGATGGGTTGTTAAGGCAAAGACCCGGAAGAGTAGAGCCCGCTAAGGGGTAAAAATTGGATGGATAATTTGGGTTTAGGTCCTGAATAAGCTCAGTCTTGGCTAGGGGTCCCGAAAGCGATTAGTCCACCACTGGGGACCAGGGACCTTTAATCAGTGTAAAGTATGATCTGCTAATGTTTTCCATGGATAATGGGAGAAGTGAATATCCGTAAAAGGTCCCTATCACATGACCTTGTAGGGCAAGTATTGCCCTTTCGTAACCTGATCACACGCCGCAGTTGATGCAGTTTAGGTAAGTAAAGACTAACGTGTACATAACGTCTAATGTCGGTATTCATAATTCACTTCTCTACGTCGGAAATCTTTGTCCAATCTATTAGGCTAAGCACATAATCCTATGGATGAAAATAAAATTTAGGTGAAGCAAATCCTGTACACTAATCACTACAGGTTGTGCATCAACATACCCATTGGCTTAGATTTCTTTTAAACATGGAGGGGCAATAAATTGATAGCATTTAATCTAAGACGAGAGCCACCATTAACGTAGAGAACAAAACATTACCAAAGTTGCCCCAACACCGCAGGGCATTCCCCGGGCCTTGTAAGGTCCTTCTAAAATTCGTGTTTGATTTCTTGCCGAAGGTGAAAAGAATATAAGCAATCACGCTCTTTCAATGGAGGTCAGAGGTCATTTGAGGTCTTGAGAGGTCAAAACCGAAACACTTGAAAAGGACGGTAACTAGGCCCGGAGTTAAGGACGGGGAATAAAGTTTTCCTTGATCATAGACGTTTTTGGCTTGGGGCAAGGGGGACCTTCCCTCCAGCATAAAAATGTGTCCCACCCAAATCCATTTCGTCTCACGCTTATGCCCACGACAGGCTGCCATAAGTTTTCGTCATTTTAATATGGCACAGTCAGCATATTTGATCTACCGAGATGAGTGCTGAATTAACAGGTGACTGCCTCTCTGAAACAAATACTCATCTTATAGTAGTCTGTAATGAGTCTGTTCTCATTGACGGGAGAAAAATATTATCTTTCGGGCTAGATGACACTATCCAGGGATAACATGCATGATTTGTCATCCAGCAGTACGTCCTACAAAACGGTCAAACCTCCCTGTATTGTACCGTGAGACAATACACAACAATTATTCACCTGAAGGTGAATTCCCGACCTTCATGAAAAACCGTATAGGCTGTAAGTAGACCCATGTCACTTGGTAGGGAGGGGAAGGGGATCGGGCTTGGTGCGCGCCTTACACTTTCGGAATTATTTAAAAAAAATAGTCTTCGGAATCTCGGAAAATAATGAGTTATCTGATGTACCACATTCTGCAAAATGAATTGACCGGACTGACAAATGCGGATGGTGAATCAGTAACATAGTGCATCCATCATGTATTGGGGGGGTGGTTAAATAATTTCCCTTGGTCAAATATTTGGGGTTATTATCCCCCAACCCTTTTCCCTCGATAAACGCCAATACACCTACGCAAGGATATATCCGTGAAGAATTCCGTAGGTCTATTTTGTAAACATATGTAATGGGTGTTGTTAACTAGCCGGAGAGCGAGGGTGGGGGAAGAATATGTGTCATAAGGCGTTGACTGTATTGCAAATATAGAATATGTGTCATAAGGCGTTGACTGTATTTCAAATGTATAATGAAGCTGCCCACACCTTCGACTTCTTATGTGTCTAGTGTAGCAATGCCACATATGCCTAATTAAGACTTTTTAAGCACGCAAGCTGAAAGATGTTATTCAGCAAATATTGACATTCAAAACGGAAACGAAAAAAGAACTAAAACACATCCAAACACAAAAATAGTACATGACCAGGCACGGTGATTTAATGTAATTATTAAATTGAAAGTTTAACGAATAGTTTTGTAAGGAAATACTTAATTGATTAACTTGACTTTCAAAATGTTTAGCCTGCATTGTAAAGATCTACCGAATCACTGTAGCTCAAATACAAGTGTATATAGGCTAAATTGTGACAATAATTGTTTCACATAAAAACTAACTTACCCTTCAGATTTATGCCATAACAATGTGACACACATTGTGCGTGCAAGGATTTACCATTATAGTGACGTTATCACTCTTATCTCTAATCAGAGAGGTACTTGCTAAAAACGTTAAGGTACAATCACACTGTTCGTTGTTCCTGAAGGTAGCCACTTTAATGTAGTTTTACACAATATAATTATCATTACAGCATGTAGGCAACACTCACAACCGGGAAGAATCAGACCTAAAAAGTGGAAACCAAAGTGATGAAGTGAAGGGTAAGTAATCACAAAATGACAAACTTGGTGCATGTAGTACTATGTTGAACCGTGATATTCAGATTGGTGGTCATGGCCCTTAACAGGGTAGCAAAAATATTGCGAGATATCACCAAAAATTGGAAGTTAAAAAATGTTGAGATGTAACTTACAAGGCATGGAAAAGCCATTTCCAGATTTTTTTATGGTATGGTGCACACCAAAGTGGTGACGTTCTGCTTATAGAGTACCATCCATCTGTATCAGACCTATATAGACCGTACTCTAAATTGAACCTTCTCTCGGGATTGTTACTGGAAAACGCCAATATCATCACGGAAAATAAGGGTCACCAACCAAACATTCTGAACATCACGGAACTAGACCACGGTAGCTCTTTTGAAAAGTTTGGGAAATTGAAAAAGAAAAAAACATTTTTGGCAGAAAAACAAGAAACCATCTGACCACAGGCAAGATATCAAAGCAGTAAAATGCTAATTTGTACCGATACATACCAGTGTCACTTGTACTGTTAGGGTGTAGGAGTGACAGTGGCGATCCGCTAGGTGTGGCACAGTGAATATATTTATGAAAATACTTTAAAGTTGTTCCGTAAATGTACTGCAGTGGTTATTAAAGAATGCAGGGTACAATCCCGTGAATGATTGCTGATCTAAGCAAGTTTCTCTCCAACTTATGAAGACCCTTTTTGGAAGTTTCTAATATGTCTGATTGAGATAATGACTCCTTCTTGTTAAATATCCAGGGGAGTGACCAGAATTTATTGGGTGGAGTATTAAAATAGGATCAGGCAAACGCATCCCTTACTTAAGTTGGATGAGATCACATCTCCCAATATCATGTTTCTAAGATGTCTTAAATGAGAATTTTGACATTATTTAACATTGATTCTCTGAATCAGCTCCAGAAGGAAAATTGTGGAAAACATCCAGTTTACTTTTGATCAAACGAGGGAAAGGGATCATGTACCACCATTCCTCCCCTGGCTTACGAACCTGTACATATCGTTCAATATTTTTCATAAAAATGTATCTTGCTCGTCATAAAACTTTGTAAAGAAAGTTACACAAGGTTTTAAATATTTTCTTTCAGCCATTCATTCTCGTCGTAGACGTCACGTAGATCTCTCTGACACGGTAAGTACCAACAGGAAGTCGCCACTCGGCAAGCGGCAATTACCAGGTAGTATAGGGTACCAACAGGTAGTCGCCACTCGGCAAGCGGCAATTACCAGGTAGTATAGGGTACCAACAGGTAGTCGCCACTCTGCGAGGGGCAATTACCAGAGTACCTTACCAACAGGTAGTCGCCACTCTGCAAGGGGCAATTACAAGATATAGGTAATAGGGCAGGACTGTGATGGGGAAGACAACTTGATGAACCATCAGCAACAGTGGAACACACAGAGACGCAAAGATGTGGACTAATTATAATTTGGTGCATTGCTTACTTTACTACCGTATCCTCGGTGGGTATCACGGATACAAATGCAGAGGCTACGGGCATGTCCTTGGAAAAACACGATGGGATTTATATATTGCATTTGGTGTGTAACGTTTTGATATTACCTCCTATAGCTAGAAGTTTACAATTTGTATGAAAACAGCGAGGGGGTGGGGGAAATGAGTCTCCAGGGCAACTGCTCCCCTGAAGTCACTCTTCGGATGACGGAACATTTCATAGTTTGAGAGTCTAAGTAGACGTTTTAATTTAATAATAGGATGAATTGATATGGATCAACCTATGCTACATAAAAGCAATTATATCTGAAGAATGACGAGCCCATGGTGCAGAAGGCTGTAGCTGAGCGGTTGGTCAATTTGGTGGCTATTCAGAGAGGGAGAGGGGGTAGTTCGTTTGCTTGTCCTCCGGCTTAGGTTTTCAGGACTTTCGAAGAAAGTATGATCTGTATGAAGGTTAGCGGGAAAAGAAGGGTTTGTCTTTTCCATATTCATGTCCCTTTCTTCATGGGAGCTGGGTAAACCAAACATAACAAACTCAAAAGATATACTACTGTATACTGTCTTGCTACCTATCAAGTAACAGATTCATGGAAATGTATTAGACACTGGCCACTCGCATCCCCCACCCTCCTTTATTTTCAAAGTTGGTTCTTAGTTGGAAGAAGTCTCGTGGTTTTGAGGAAATTTGGGAGAAACTAGGAAAAGGCTGGCAAAGCTAAGAAAATTGGAAGTTGGGTCCCCACTTCTGAAAATTTCTGAAATCCTGCTTGCGCTATTGCATCTTTCATAATGGTTGGTCCAAATAAGAAAAAGTGAGTGAGTTTTTTATTGAAATTCCCCGCCCCCCCCCCCCCCCACAAAAAGAGAAAAATAGGAAGGTGCTTCTTTGAGTGATGTGATCATGTTTGTAGAACTCGGATTTTAAACATTTGTCATTCATGCTATCGCCGTATTAATGTTTGTCTTATACCTTCCTAGTGTAACTCCTTGGATCGACAATGTCTTACATCGAAAATTTGCCCGCCTTTTGGACGTATGCTATCTCTTGAACGGTTAGCAAGACCTAAGTTCGCATTGGTTCCACCTCGGTTTGAGCACAGATTGTAAACTATTACAATTTAAATTCATATATGAGATCTGGAACAAAGTAGAAACTATGAATATTCATCTTGAATCTACCAAAAACAATTCTGATTTTCATACGACAAAGTTACTGGTGCCTTTAGTGTGTGGTTTTCCTTGTACACTGTTTAACTCAATGAAAATTTACCATTGACCTATTGTGTAAAGTGAAATATCGCAGGTAAACTTTCGGAGGCAAAATCAACAACTACGTTTAGCTTCACCGGTTTATCCTTGCAAAATTTGTATTCGTTTGTACAGGTGTAAGGACCAACCAGCATTCCGATGGACAAGGTTCATGAAAATACAGCACACAAACAGGATTGTTATGCAGGAAGTGTGTTATTTTTGCAGTTGCTAAATTTGGGCCATTTTCACACATGTAACAACGGTTTGTCATAAAACTTCTATTACTCTTGCAGCAATCCAGTACGTTACCATTTGTACATCTTTCAGGGGGAAGTCTGTCAACAACCGTGGAAAAGAATGAACAAAGAGGTATGAAGTATAAGACATATTTGAAGTTTGTCCCGTTTCTCATTTTTTCCATGAACTTTCCTAATTTTTTTACTGCGAAGACCCCTCCCCCTCCCTTTCCTTCCCCAGTTCCCCTCCCCATTGCAACTGTACCCTTGACGTAACTGTTGTCACTTTTGAGACTTACACTAGTGAAGGGTCTGATATAAGGATGTTTTCTTCTCTGAACAGATGAAATCTTGCAAATGTGAAGGCTTTTTAAGACTGTCGCCATTTTTCTGTGTTGGTACGGTAACCTTGTTACAATAATCACAGCAGTACATAGTTGGCCAGCCCTAGATACAGGATAGTCTGCTAGTGGCAGGATATACATTCAATGACCGTACAAGGCCTATATACTACACGCTACACAGTGTTGTGTAACTGCCTAAGGCTCATGGAATACAATACTTGTATAGTCACTCACTTCCCTTGTATCATGGGACCAGTGTCCAGAATTGTAATTTAGTAATCCAGAATTTTGTTCAAAATGTTATCATTTGAGTGATGGGCAAATTGCCTCAGCGTCAGTTTGGTTTGTTTTAAATATTATTATTTTTTATTTTCCTTCAAATTTGATCTTCTGTAAGACGGAAGTGTCAGCGTTATGCAGAATTACAAAAGGAATGTTCAACCGACTATTCGGTTTGTTATCAATCAGTTTTTTTTTTTTATATTTCATGCAGTATCGCCCACAGATTTTCATCCTGGACCATTTTCTGAAGATAATAACCTTTTGAAATAAGTAGGCCTATCTTTCAAAGTCAACGTGCTATTGAGACGGTTTTCGGTTCGTAAAGACGTGGGCGTGGATTATGGGGTCATGGGGGACTCGCCCCTCACTTTTTGGAAGGGGGACATCTCCAATAAGTCTCCCACATTTTCAAAAATGATGAAAACTAAAATTGTAATGAATTAGGGGTTAAAATATATAATATCAGTTAACAATGATTCAGCAAGTACAGTACTTGTATGATAATAACATGAAGCTTAGGTACATGACAGCATCGTAAAGCCCTTCAAAATTGCTAACGCCGACGTCAGAAATGGCCGTGATCCCCTCGTAGTTTGCCGTCAAAAATTCCACTCGCACTATTTACTAAAACTACTGTAACTTAGTAATGCTAGTAAAGTTAAAGGAAATATTGGAAAGGTTTGTTGAGAGTCGACTTCCATGCAACCGTAAAAATGTGTTTGCCAACTGCAGGGACAAGGTTTACCAGGGTAGTGTAATGAAAAGATTGCTACCAGTATCACCTCTATCAGACTTTCTAAAAGGCTCTGACATGCACAGTCCTAATCACTTCCATATCCAGATTTTATCAGATATGAGTAATCATGCTAATGGTATATGTAGTCTAACAATTAACTGATCACTTACTTCACACAGTGTGGATCTTATTTACCCCAAGAACTGAGTAAAAGATTCACTTTAACAAGCAAGATGCAAAAAGTTCCTAAAAAAGTAGAAATTCTTGGTGATATATTCAATTCAAATTAAGCACCAAATGTAGCACCACCATTTTGCATGTAGCCTACCTTACATGAGCAAAAATTTTCCAAAGGTGAGGGGAAACAATTCCTCCCTTTAGACCCCTCCGCAGGACGGCTATTCGCAAATGGTGAAAAGTCCCCCATCTTTGGAGATGGATCCACACCCTTACGTAAAGCAGACAGTTCTCTGCATTATTTTAAAAGATTATACGTTTTAGTATCCAAGTGGGCAGAAAGAACCACAGTCACAATACTTTAATTGTATTCCTGACACAACTTGAAAATAAATGTGGTATGTTGGGTGCATATAAACTTGGTCAAGTAGGCTGCAGTCTTCATTAATGGTAAACTGTACAAATTACGTAGGACCTACATGGTATGTAAGTAGAATAAGCTGAACTTATATTCAAATCATTTTTATATAAGAGCTTCTGAAAGTGTCACCAATCTGATACTAGTTATATAATAGCATCATACATGTGTGAGCTAAGGAATGGATAGAACTTACGTGCTTGTGTAGGTGTATATGTGTACATGTGTGCTCTCCTTTTGGGATATGGCATGGGGATTTCCCAAATCAGACAGTTGGTAGCAACTGCCTGTCCAAACAGATTTAGGAATAGCCCTAGAGTCCTAAATACATTTGTTAACTGCAGTTTTATTGACATTCATTCAAACAGTATAGCTCCACTCTGGTTGATCAACAGTGACTTGTACAGTCGGTTGTGTTCCTTATTAAGTTCACACACAGTGACAATCTTGACTGGAGCAATTCAAACTCAGTGCAGACTACTGCAGCTCGCGCAATTTTGGCAATGGACCAATCAACTTTTTGGAAACTGGCCACGCCCCTTACTCCCGAAATGCCGGTTTCTCTACATTTTTGGTAATTCTGACGCCGGATTATGAAAGAACATGCTAAATATCCTTAAGATATGTAACCCTATCCTACATGTTTACCCTAACCACTATTTTGAAACAATTTTCAACATTTTTGAAAATTGAGATTTGCCCATTACCTCGTGGAAAAATATTAGGCCTGCGGCTCTGTTCTGGAGGTGTACTAGATAGGATTTTTGGTTTTATTGGGGGGGGGGGGTGGCTGTAGGAGAAAACTTCGCAAGGAGAATTGATAGTTTGGGTTGAGATAAGAGAGACTTTAAGCTTACATATCGAATTCTAAATTTCATCCGTATTTGCTTTCTTTTAGATGTTCCCTACCACTGGTCCAACTGGACACTGGACAGTCCTCTAAACAGTAACTTTGCACTTGTACAAATGCAGAAGACAACCCACGGCCTCATACAAGCCATACGAATAGTATGTAGTGGTTGGTACTACGTTTATGCGCAACTACCTTACATCTGGAAATCTGACCAGGACACCAATCTTGGACACACCGTTGTGAAACTAGACAAGTGTGGTCGAGATAAGCCAGTCACAGTTCTTCAAACATACGCGACGTATAATCGTGTCAAGTAAGATTCAACTTGATTTTACTAATTCGATTTTTTTGGTGGTATGTGTCAGGGTGGGCGGAGGATCCTAGACCATTGGTTCTATAATCACGAGTCGAGGTCTTAAATTTGGATTGCCTAGAAATGAAAAACTATGTAATGTTATTACTTTATTAATTAAAAAATACTTGAATCATGAAGATCATAAATACCACATAAAAGATTAATATTGTTCGACAGAAGCTTCGTGACTTTAAGATATTTTGCCCCAAACAAAATTTCTTACCACCACCAAGTGGTTGTGTAAAATCAACCTCAGTGGGGAATATGTTAACAAGCTGGGTATTTCTATTCTTTACCCAACTACTTACCACGTTACCAAATATTATATGTAAGTGTTCACCAAACTTTAATTTCTCTTGCATAATAGCACGACCTCGACCAGAGAAGACTGGAGGTACGTTGGAGGAGTCGTATACCTGGGTGCAGCTACTCACCTGGAAGTTAGATGTGTTAAAGGCTCTGCATGTAGTATTCATACTGATGATAGGCACAAGGGAGGATTCTTTGGTTTATTCATGATTCAACATTCAAGTGAGGGCAACTGTTTCGCCGACTGTGCTTAATGCCCTCAATGAGTGTCTTTTTGTTTTGAACTCCAATGGTAGTGTTAGATTAAGAACAATTGAAAATCTTAAGTTATCAGTTTCATTTTAACAGGTTGTTTCTTCCTTTTCTCTAAGGTAAATTTATCTACTTTATTCGATAGAATGCAGGGGTGACGCTAGGCTGGAGTACAGGGGGAAGAGAATTTTCCAGTTTCGCGGGGGAAATTACCGGGTATGATAGATTATACTGCAGTGATGACATGCATTTACTCTCAAGGATGGCAGACTCCCCGCCCCAAAATTTTATCAATAAAACTCCCAAATTGTCAAATTTTTATCAGTAAAATCTCATTTTTTCAATTTTTTGGGTTAAACCGAAAATTTTAGCCACACCGAGTGCGTTGAAAGTTAGGACAGATCCGTCCTACCGGTGACCCGTCGACCTTGTCAGGGTTTCCCCTAGTACTTCCCCCCCCCCCGTTGGGAGGTCCCCTCGTCAGAAAAATCAGCACCACCACTGCTCATCCAATGCTTTCTAACAAACCCTGTTTTGAAAATTAGGAAACCCCGATTATTCTCAGTAGATATGTGTAGCCTACAGTTAGCCATGGTGGGTCTATATAACTTGATGTTTGCAAGACAATTACTTGTAAAATGTTTGTTTTCCTCTTACTTGACATGTAATAGAAGATATCTACTTCTAGATGAACATTTGCTGTTTCCATTTCGATATTGATGGTTTTAAGCCATACTTTTAACTTTTCCTACGTTGTTCAGGTTGGTAAATTTACGGTATCTGTTTAGAAGCACCCTTAAGTGAAACAGCTGTAATACCGCTGATGCAAAGTGTAGAAATTGTCGAACTCGAAAAAAGAGATCGTAGGCCGTAGTAATTGAATTGTAACAGGAAGACTTGTAAGTAAGCAATGACTCAGATTGTTAACGCTCTGTAGTGGCAGCACTGACATCAGCGAGACATGACTATCCTTAGTATGTTCAGTTTCAGCCGAACGCACACGGACGACAGAAACGCGAAACACCGTGACGAAACAGAAAACACGTTTTTGCGCTGACGTCCGTATGCGTTGGACGGAAACCAAAATTAGCGTTTTCGTCCGAAACACATGTTTAGCTAAACACTTGTTTCGCGAAACAACGTTCCGCGAAAACACGAAACGTGTTTTCTGTCTGTGTTTCTCGTTTTCTGTCGTCCGTGTGCGTTCGGCTTGAATTAGTCACGAAAGGATGTCCGTTAACTTCGCCTGATGAAATTGTGTGTTCAGATTTGTAAAGTTAATGGCGAGATGACTGACGCGCCTGTTACTAATATGCGATAATCTGGATTAAAGCTGATATTTGGGGAGAAAAAGGTTGATGTATTTTAAAGCTGTCCTTTAATGTTTTCCTAGATCATTGGTTCATTTATTTCATGTTATTATTTGTTTGTCGTTAATAAATAATATGTGCACAGTGCAAGCAATCTGACGTCAAACTGTACTTAAAGATGTGCACTGGCAATTACTGCAACATCTTTCAAAATAAAGCAGGGTAGTAGTCAGATTCGCACTTTCGAAAATGGAAATGAATTCATGGCACCTAATCACCCACCATCACCATAGTAACAACGAGCACTACCCCCTCTAGTGCATAGCTAGGGAGGCAACGCTGCAGACTGCCGAGATCTTTTGAAACTCCTGTTAGTGCATCTCGCTCAGCTCTGACTACTAAGAAAGGTTTTAAGTCCGTAACTCTTCATACATTTTAAATACCTTAAACTTGATTTATATTCATACAATGAATTATACCATCCATAATATTAATAATCACTCTCAGCTCATTATATTAACAAATAATGATATCCTGTCTACTGCCCTTAACTTACCTCAAAACTTGGAGGTTCTCTAATGGGGCAGTGTTTTTGTGTAGTACATTCTGTGTGTATAACGTAAGTCTTTGATTAAAGATATTGCTCAAATGGTGCTCTTTTACTTTCATTCCGGGCCACTGTAGGCAAACAAAAGCTTACCTAATGCTGAAACAGGTTTATCCAGGGCGGATTAGCTTGCGAGGGCCCTAAGCCGGTATGATGCGGTGCTTAGAATAAATCGCAAATCGCATGTACCAAGCTAATTAAACTGTTTTCCACTTAATTGGGTAACATGTAGTTGTTATTTATCCTCAGAAATAATGTAACAGAGTTTCAACATGGAATATACACTATCTTCATATTATGAATATCGTTGAAAACATGATGTGTTATACTCGAGGTTCTTTCTTATGATTATTTTACAAACTGACAAAGGTCCATGTGGACATAGGCCCCTACGCCATGGCTTAGTGGCCCCTCCACTGTCGTTTGTGTGTCGACATACCGACTGTACATATAAGAGTTTGATTTTTATATCGTAAAATTTTGGACAGAGAATACAATCAATAAATTTCGAAGCAAATTTCCCGATTCAATGAAATACCGTTGTTTTATGTTTATGTGGTCAAAACGTTCATTTCATCGTATCTTTTCTAATTCGTACCCGACTTACAGTCGCGGCTACATCTCACACTCCACTAGATGACACTGAACAGATCTTTATAGAAACATTTACGGTAGCCTGTAAGTTTGCTAGGATATCAGAGTTGAAAAGACAGTCCCCCCCCCCTGCCTTGGGAGTTCCTTTGATGGGGACAGGTAAACTTGGGGCGAAGTCAAAGTTGAAGGTGTAATTAAGTTCAGGATCTGTAGATTCGGTTAGTCTCGACAGAATCGCGTCTTCCTGAATAACTTGGTAGCGAAATTTTGCTGTAAAAATTAGAAGAGATAATTTACAAAGTACTTACTTGTTACACATAAAAAGTAACTTTCAAAAGGTAAATACCCCATGATAACAATTGCTTTACAAGGACAATGGCAATCAGTGGCGTACCAAGGATTTCTCTCACGGGAGGGGAGGGGTGTAGTATATTGTATGATCGTCTGCCGGGGGGAGGGGGGATTTGAAAAGATTCGAAAAATCAGGTGTCCTAATGCAATCTGGTGTCACATACCGCTACTTTTTGAAGCAAAACTTTTGTTTAAATAAAATTTACAAATTTTTAGGAACTAAAAAGCAATAGGCATCAGTGAGGGGGCCATGGCCCAATGGCCTCCCCCTGTGTACGCTAGTGATGGCAATGACCGTCTCCCTGGCCAGAGGACAACACACAACACGAAACTATTTTCATGTAACAAAATGACGAAGTTAACGAACACAAAGATGGTATAGTATAAAGCGATATGTAACAATGTACGATATAACTTGACACAATTTGTTAATTGCATACCAAAATCAACGAGCTTGTAAAGTTACTTAAATAAGTCATGTTTTCCCGTATAATATCATTTAATTGCACAAGATTTTTGAATAAACCTTTTCCTAAAAAACTCTTTTTAATTTTTCAAGCATGAAATATCAGCATAAAGAACGTGATACTTCTGTTATCTTGTTCGTTAGATCTAGATCTGACGTACAAGATAACAAAAGTACCATTTTCACTAGGCCGGGGGGGGGGGTATTTTGACAAAACATTATTGGTAGGCCTACGCTACGAGCCAACTGATAGCGGCCTAGGCGAACGAGGAGGGGACAGGGGTCAGACTACCCCCCCCAAAAAAAAGAATCTGAGATCGAAAATTTGGGCTAAAAATAGACAAAAATTCGGGTACAGAATAGGTGAAATTCCGGCAGAGATGAAGATAAAGTGAAAAGATTGCCCGAATTTTTGATCGAATTCTCGAAAAATGTGCAAAAATTTTCGTGCTCTTCGCGCATGTAGTTGCTTGGTTTCTATTTTATGCACCTGAACTGCATCGAAATTCAGGCATGGGCGTGGATCACGGAGGGACGCGGAGCGCCCCCTCACCTCTTTGATGGGAGACACCTCCAATAAGTCTCCACACTTTTTCAAAAATGATAAAAACTGAAACTGTGATAAATAATGGGTTAAAATATAAAACATCAAATTACAATAAATCGACAAGTACAGTACTTTTGTAATAATAACAATAAAGCTTAGGTGAAAAGTGTAGCGATTTGATCGTAGTGTGAGTAGCACAAGGGAATGGATTGTGACCTTTCTGTGCAACCAGTACAGCTTCTAGCTATATGATCTAGCCAATCAATATTTTCAAGGACATTTTGATGGTACTTAAAACTGTTTTTCGATAAGCGAAGTATCTTATCGCATATGCAAAAATAAAATGGGGTATTAATTATGTTAAACACCGCCAAAAACAATGATTTTTTTATGGGCTTTTTCGTGATCGTACGTTTTTGACGATACTTACTGAACATCAACCAATACGATCACTGATTTTGAATTGAGACATGACTATGACAGGGTCCCATCTTTTTACGTAAAAGCTGTACATAATATAATATAGATTCCGAACTGACACTACATTTTAAAAGCTAAATTGCTCCAAAATTTGACACCATTTGCCATATAGACACCTTCCAATTTCGTTTTTCAGAGGGAAAGGGGACACCCCACCCCACTTCCATGTTTTCGGTCTTAACCCATTGTTCGAAATAAGCGACAGCATCGTAAAGCCCTTCAAAATTGCTAAAGTCGATTTCAAAAATGGCCCTGATGCCCTCGTAGTTTGCCGTCGGTTCTGTGTCACAAATCTCCGCTCGCACTATTTACTACTAAAACTACTATAAATTAATAATGCTAGTGGAGTTAAAGAAAATCTTGGAAAGGTTTGTTGAGAGTCGACTTCCATGCAACCGTAAAATGTGTTTGCCAACTGTAAGGACAGACTGTCCCAGGGTGGTGGTGTAATGAGACTGAAGATTGCTACCAGTATCACCTCTATCAGACTTTCGAAAAGGCTCTGACACGGACAGTCCTAATCACTTCCATATTCAAATTTCATAAGATATGAGTAAACTTGCTAATGGTATATGCAGTCTAACAATTTACTGTACACTAAACTTCACGCAGAGTGGTTCTGATTTACCCCAAGAACTGAATTAAAAATTCACTTTAACAAGCAAGATGAAAAGACTCCATAAAAGTAGAAATTGTTGGAAATATATCCAACTCAAATTTCGCACTAAAATGTAGCACCATTTTGCATGTAGCCCACCTTACGTGAGCAAAAAATTTCCAATGGGGAGGGGATACCCCCTCCCCCAGGACAGCGATTCTCAAATGGCGAACCCCCCCCCCCATCTTTGGAAATTGATCCACTTGAATTCAGGCAACTTGGGAAGATTCGGGCAAAATATTTTCTGCCCCCCAAATTGAACGAGTCCCGTTCACTTATGGATGGCGGTTGCCCTAATGTAGTACAAGAGGGACCGTCCTCAACGGGATCCAGCCTTGGAGGGGTGCCATGATACAGCCAAAAATCTCTTAATAATAAGAAGAATACAACATAATAAAGCCTAGCCCGCGGGGGAAGGGTAGTTCCCCCCCCCCGAGAGATTTCCAAACCGTACATGAAACTTGGCTTACTAAAGAAAAAATACTGAAACTGCTGAAAATTTCACTGTCCTTATCATGATTTCAAGGCTCAAAGAGTCTGGAAAATTGCATATAAGGGTTCCTTCCCCCAGATTTTCCCTGGGAGATCCCCGACCCCGCCATGAACGTGTTCTTATGTGGGTTTCTCTTCCTGACGAAGAACCCTCTTCCTCCTACAAGATACACGGCTTGAATACACCTGCATATGCGCAGGCGAGATTTAAAATAGCCTATTATTACCTTTAATTTTAAGCTAAACTCAATGAGTTTGAAAAGTAACTTTTAATTAAATTCAAAGCTAAACCTGTTTCTAAAGCATGAAATATGAAAATGAAGAATGTTTAGCTGCATCTCACAATATCTAAAACGTGTCAAATCTCCACATCTAAGCAGAATTTCGACCGAACAGTTTCTTGCAAGGCCTACGCTACGGCTAAGCGCCAACCGATGTTGGCTCCCTTTGTGACGTACTTAGGGGGAATAACCCGCACCGGCTTGTAGAGGTACCGTGCCACTGCCGAAAAAATCCCTAAATACGTAACATTTCAAATCATATAAACATTCCAAAGTTTTACCAAAGATAAAACCAGTTTGGGTCTAGGAAGCCTAAGAATCAGGAAAATTTCTAAAACAGTAGAGGTGTCATTCTCTTCCCTTGCATGGACAACATCTGTTTCAATAACATCCTATAGGAATAGGAAAAATCTCTAAATAATGAGGATTCCTAAACATATGAACAGTTCAAAACTCTAAGACGGAAGCTTTTCCAAAGGTATCACCATTTTGCATCAAAGCAATCTCACAAAGACAAAATTTCGTACAGAGTATGGGTGTCGTCCCCTTTTTTAGACAGCTACTCTTGGCTTACGTCCAGCCAAAAATATAAAGAATATTACTATAAAGACGATTTGTCAAGATATAATCAGTTCAATGCTTTGCCAACTATAGCACTATTTTAAACCTAAGCCAGGCCTTACGTTTACCCTCAGTATACTTCTCCAGGATGGCATCCATTCACATGTGAAAATGGAAGAGCTTCCCAGGGTGTCATATATAGGCAAGTCATTTAGTGCTCCACTTAGTCTCATGAACTGCCCCCAGTAGATTTCACCCAGAGCACTGTACTGCACAACCACCAGTTGAAAGCTTTATCAAAGACAGCACCATTTTTTTTAAAGCCAGCTTACATATGAGAAGTTTCTCATGGTCGTCACCACTACCCTAAGACAACACACCTTCTACTAAATAATGAGAATCAATATACTTACTTCAAAGCTAAGTATACCTGCCACTTGAATGTAGGTTGACCTTGCAAAATTTTTCTGTAATCTACAAAACATTATTATTCACATAAAGCATAACAATTGCTTTGAATGGTTCATAGCGGACCTGTAGTGGGAGTGCAAACTCGCCAGTACGAGTACGAGTACAAGGCCTCAAGTACGTAAGTACGAGTACAAAGCCACTGTACGAGTCCAAAACCATGAGTAGCCTACGAGTACAGTAAAATGTACTCGTGTACGAGTATGAGTACATTTCTGAGTACATGTATTTAAGGCTGGAGTAGTGTAACAACAGTAACATACAATTGTCTTTAAGGTAATTGTTTGTCTGTTTGAAAACCTATTACAAATAAATGCTGCATTTGATTTCTATATAACACTATCAATATTACATCTTGCAAAAAAGTACTGGTGACTGACTCTACAAATTAATACATGTAGTATAACATCAATAATTTCCAATGCTTTAAAACGCTTTGCCTTCTTCACTTTGTCGGATCTTAAGCATAAATATTAACTTAGAGTTTGAAGCCAAATGACCTACTTGCAAGGATGACAATTTTCTGCTGCATCGATCCCAATTTGCAGAAGCCTTATTGTGAAATATTGAGATGTCACTTGGAAGGCATAGCATACAGTTATTTTGACCAGTGGAACTTGGGAAGAAAAGAAAAATCCAGTTGTTGCTTCAATGTCATTATGTTCTAAACAATGCTGTAGTCGAGTTCCCACCTTCTGAGTCCGAGTCCAAGTCCGAGTCCTCACCTGCGGTGTCCGAGACCGAGTCACTGGCATTCTAGTCCGAGTGACAAGCTTCGAGTCCGAGTCTAAGTCCCCATCCGGATAAAGTATACACTAAAACAGGAATTTACAAATGATCATTTTTACACTGCATTTTATACAATGTTGTTGTTGCGTTATGATATAAGCCCTGGATCTGAATGGTAGTGCGCGATTGTTCTTCTTTTATTGTTTATGTGGTGTTATTGAATGTATGCCGAACATGTTACTGCTTTTGTTTCTTTAATTATTTCGTATTGGCAGGAAGACAGGAATTGACGAATATGTCTGTTGGGAATATCAGCGTAGGCAGGATAGCTGTGGCTAGGGGTAGGGTGGTTGTCATTTTAAACGATCGATCTTTTAATATTTTTTTTATTAAAAATCGTTCTTACTTTCACTGCTCTGCTCTATAAATTTGAATTGGAATATATCGACGCCTTTATTGCAAATGTTCCGGTCCCAACCGGCTCTGCACTCGCAGATGTTCCTTTGGTACTCTTTACGTGAGAGCATCTTCCTTTCGAATGTGTCTCATTTCTGCAACCGTTTCCGCTCATAAGGGTGACTAATACCGAACACTTTTGAAGAGGGTGCATTTGGGATACATATTTGCCAACAAAACAATTGTGCCGATAACCTGTGCTAGAAGTGAGGTGTCTGGCTACATCTTGGCTTAATTGAAGTCTATTGTAGATGACCTGTATGGACTAGCTGCGGCAGTAGGAATTCTCTGGCTTCAAACCATCCTTGAATCTCAGCTCCTACAAACTATCACCAATCGCTCTGCTACATCAGGGGCATCACTAGGGTTTGCCCGACGGGGGCAGACTCCCTATACGGGGGGTCAGCGACCCGAGGCCCCGACAGCCCTGATGCCGTCGAGGCGTTGGTGAGGGTGGATTTGAAGAAAACCTGAGCGCTAGACCACGCTATTGCGGGGCATATATTGCATACAATTTGTATGTACCGCGCTGATTGAATGTTTTTCCCCGGAATCTAAACTGTTTAACCCGAAGCTGGCGAAATGTGTTGGGTTAAAGGTCTGTAGACATGTAAATGTGATGTTCGCCTATTTGGTGTAAAAAGTGTTAAAAATGATAAAAAATAGCCGCATTTCCCATTAAAATCCATCAAATATTAGCCACTTTACAAGACAATTACTGTTTTTAACCTACATCATGAATAAACATGAGCTACTTATGCAAATTTGTGACGTACAGAGAAGGACCTGTCAACAGGGTGTAATGTTATCCTTTGTTAGTTTAGCCTTCATTCCAAGGACAGCTGTAGTTTTGGGATGCCTCGAGGGGTAAATTTTGGAAGTAGCTATTTAGTTCTTTGAAAATATTCACATTAAACACCAAACTAGAAACTAGCTAGAAAGTAATTAACAGATAATTTATAAAGGAATAACAAAAGAAATACACTGTGCAACACTCCACATCATATACATGCATAGCTAATGAACAATTCCCACAAATGGTCAAACTTTGACGAGAAATATCTTGAGAACGGTAAAAGATATTCAAATAATTCCAATGGATTTTTTTTTTATCAGGGGATCTTAATCTATATTTGTTGATTAGAACAACTGAATTTTTACATGTCCACAGACCTTTAAGCCTACACTTGAAAGAATCTTTACATATTAAAAGCTCATATAGGTCAATTGTTCAGGCAGTTGGGCCCTATCGGGCATAACTTACATTGTACATCCCTCCTCGAGTCACTAGCGGTACCGCACAACAGACACAAGAGAATATAAACTCGGTTTAGCGAAATGAGATAAAATTCCCGAAATTTACATAAATTCATGTATTCTTCTTATTAAGTTACTTGAAAAGGTGCAAATGGTTCGTACTATATTAAGCTATAAGTAATGGAACTGGTTTGGAAGAAAGGTCAAAGCTTACCAAAAAGTTTGGGTTTTATCGCAGATATGTGACCCTTTTGAACCAAAATAAGTAAACAAACCATGGGCGGCGACAGAATTTTCCCTACAAGGGGCAGGGTCATGTCAGCTACCCCAAATTCCGAGTCCTTATGCCCAGGGGGTGGTGAGAAGGGGGTATGAAGGAGCCTAGGTATCCCATGCCATTGCAGGGCAAATTTTGCTTAATCTTTCAAGAGCCGAGGTGCGCACTGATAGTGTTGTTTTGGATCTGAAACTTGAAATTGCAAAGCGTGCAAAGCGCGCGAAAATTTTTTGATCGGCTTGCACAAAACCATATGTAATCATTAAGAACAAAAAAGAAGAAAAACTGCAGGGGTTGTAAACCGTATTGGGGATAACATACAATGTATCAAAACCACCTGGACTACTTGATGAAATAGCCAAACTTTGTTCGGTGAGTCGCTCACCAACTGACCGTATCGCATGACACACACACACATATATATATTAATATATATATATATATAAAT
>WURT03368770.1:0-23667 GCA_009936505.3 Holothuria glaberrima | reverse complement strand
TTGCCACTCTGTGTAAATATATGATTTGTATCACATGACTATGAAAAAGAAATGTATACTAATTATTTCGTGACGTCTCATCGACGGACAGCTTTTATCGGACACGCGTAGTCCGATAACTAAAACTAAAAAAAAAAAAATAAATAAATAAAATAAAATAAAATAAAATCGGACCGTAATCCTATCCGAAATCGCTGTAGTGTGACCAGCGCTTAAATTAGCCCAGCCCTGCGCTGCTCTGCGTTCAGTTGTGACCGCACCTTTAGTTATTCCTTACAACTAAAGTGTAAGTTTGGCACCGTGTTTTCAAATCACACAGTTCATAAATTATTGTGTTTACACATTTCGACATCACAGCCTTAGGCATAGATTGCACAGGTTTATTCATGATTATAACCTGATGAAAGTTAAACTTAATTCATGCTTACATTTTGGGCACTACTCATGTATATGCCTAACATAAGATACAAACGTGTCATGCTTGCTGCATGGTTTACAAGGTTTTCTTAAACTCTGGTGACATCAAAAAAACCTTTTACAGCTAACTCAATACCTGATACCGGGAAGCGAATGTTGAGATTTGTCAAAGTTTTCCTGCTTGATCGAGATGCCGTATTGACAAGACTTTGTCCTATTAACCTCTAGTGACTCGAAATGAACGATTAAAAAACGGATACGGTATTTACGAACAATATTTAAGGTTTTCACCAGTTTGATCTACGATTACCCCAAATGATCTTTTAAGTCACAAAAAAAAAATCCTCCTCTCAATGTGGGACACTCATATGCAACGTATTAGATTCATCAACTTTGATTTCCTGCTTCAGATATGCTTCCAATTTTTTGACTTTTTGATTTTTGGTGACCTGCCCCAAACCAAAATAGGTACTTTTTTTTTTAATACGGGATTCTACATGCCAAGTCTGAGGTCCCTGAAAGTCGCTCATGGTGTGGGGTCCCTCAAAGCTGCTCTTCTTAAGACAGTGCTAACGAGGGGAAATGTAATGTATATATATATATATATATACAAGCTACGTCACGAGCGCATATATTCCTTGACTCGCCTATAGCCTAAAAAACCAAGTCATATGCTATTCTGTGTGCACAATACGGAAAAACGATGTAGTTATATGTGTCTGCAAGCATAATTACATACGGCTACGTCATCAGTTTTAATTACAAAAGCAAGTTGGCGGCTCCCATAAGTTATATTACCACTGAAAACTACAATCGAATTAGATAGCACTGTCTTTGTACGAACAGAAGTAAAATGAATGCATTTTCCTGAACTATATGTGTTTCCGTGTTGTATGCGAAACAGCCAGCGAGGTAATAGTGCAATGCGTGGTACTGACCCTCTTGATAATGGTATGCATGTCACCGTTTGCTTCATTGACTACAAAGCTGTGTTTCAATCACTACTAAATGGAATGTACACAGTAGTAAGGGTGGTATACATTCACCAAATGCATCACGTGAAATCACTGTTACCACAGAGATTCTTTTCCAGGTGCAAAACATACCTCGAAGCTCCAAGGCTTTGTGATTCCTTACCAAACGAAATGCTTTGTGGCATTGAGGTTTTTCACTTTAAGTTATCTTCTTGAGATGTCTTTTTAAGGGGGCATTAGATGTTTAAGAAAAGGGAAATACATAACACAGCCTTGTCCGAAATGTTGGCCGAATAACAATTTTAAGCAGTCCATCCGAATAATAAAGTAAATAAGGATCCCTCACATAGGTATTTCTTCCAAATATTGTTTGAATTGTTAAAAAATAATCACAAAAACTATGAAAATCGTTCTCTGCAATCACTGCCATTCAATTGCACCCCTGGTTGAACAAACCAATGGGAGTGTTCTGATATATGAATATGCAAAAGGCAGCAGAACGGAAGGTGTCGACGTATATGCCAGCGAACGATCACTGAACACATGATATCCACGCTATATCTAGCCTATGTACCTTTTTAGGTGTTTTTCGTATGATTCTGAAGCCAGGCTAAACTTAATACGAGCATTTTTTATGTCTTATTAACCCATATATATATATATATATATATGTATATAATTCGGACTCGCCTAAAATCTCTATAACTACTGTGTTTATCTAAAAAGCTACCACGACTTACAGAGGCATCGGTAAGCATTTTTGCTTTTCAAACCGTTAGAGTAGCGCCCCTTGCTTGTAATCAGTATGTACACTTGGGACACGCATTTTGTTAGTGTATCGTTGAACATTTTACGTAGAAAATTTGACTATGTACCTGCATGTACCGCTCGAGGACAAAAACTTGGGATGCGCGGAAGTACACAAGTGTACACAGGTGTAACTGGTTATCGTTACCAGCGTCAGTATGCAACTGTCTCCTTGAATAGTGTTAGGGGGTAAAATCTGCTAACACGGGTATGGCGATGAAAATACGTACTTTTGCTTCAAAAACTCAAGTGTATTGTACAGTAATACAACCTTCAAAATCACACAATTCCCAGCAAATCGTGAATAACCCTGGCAATATAGGCCCACTAAATGTACAGTTCTTCAGTACATACATCTGCCTGACTCCTTGAATATTCATATAATGTTCTGATAGGCGTGGTTTAAGCTAGTTGTAATGAGACGTTTGTTTCAAAACAGCCTACAGATTTTGACTGTTACTGCGCCGTTTCTCCAAATTTTGCCATTCACACTACCATTTTCAGCGCCTACATGAACAGTTTCATCTATTATTAGCATAGTAAGTGTATCTACAAAAAACGAAAAATATTAGACCTTATGTATTTCCCTATTCTTAATCAGGTAACATCACTTTAAGATGTTTCAGGGTTTGATTTTTGGTGATTCAACGTCGGTCGTCCTTACGGTTACATACCAGGTTTTCAAACTTTGAACTCTGTTGGCTGCAATAGATTTTTGAATACCACAAAAACAATTGACATATTGAACACAATATGGGACTTCCACATACCAACCATAAGATCCGTCACGATTACCCTTTATGACCTTTCGTGTTTACGAGGTCTTCATCATACTATCTCTTGTGATTACAATAAACTTTAACCTCCACCAAAAACAAAAAAGTTTTTGTAATTAGAATGTAGCATCTAAGTATGAGATACACCGATGGTTACCTCTACGAAAAATATTATGGGTATTTTTCTTAGTATTACGTATCCACATTTGAAGTATGAAACGCAATTATGATTCTTGACTCGAGATATGGTGTTTCAGAGGTTTAGATTTTTAACCTTTGTGACCTGAAATAACCTCAAGCCTCTACCAAAACAAGAGGGTTCTTTCTTTCCATATCAGGGATCTATATTCCAAGTATTTTTTCCAAAGTATGTTGTAACAGAAGGCAAATGCTAAGTAACAAAAACCTTTAAAATAATTGCTTGCACGGGATTCGAAACAGGCCACAGGAATGGAAAACTGATCACTTTCCCCTACACCTTCAAATACATATACATTTTAAGTTATTTTTAATTCTAACATGGACATAGCATCTTTCATACTGACCATCTTTGGGTAACGTAATAACATTGGAAATACTTATAAATGTGCCAGAGTGCATGTTTGTGAAAAGATATAAGTTGCTCTCCATAATTTTATCCTTGAAATGGTACAAACATTCAGTCCTCCCTTTTCGTTGGTCATGAAAATACACAATTTGAAGGCACGGCTAAGTGTCTATTCTTGAGACCTCATGGTTACGAACAGTACACAAGATTTTGTTGTTTCATATCTGGTGACTTCAGTTGACCTTTGATCTACATCAAAACTATTAGGGATCTTTGTCTAAACATGACAAATCTATGTGCTAAGTACGTAAACTATCCATCATTCATATCCTGAAAATATTGAGTAAACAATTTTTCTTGTGACCTCAAATGACCTCTGAACTCCATGAAAGAAGATAGGAGCTTTCCTAGCAATATTGTAAATCTATATACACAGTTAGAAAACTATCAACCATTGCTATCTTTAAAAAACGTGTGTTCAAAGGTTTACAATTTGTCAAAGTTTTACCTCTAGTGATCTCAGATGATATACTATCTCCATCAAAAACAAAATGGCCCTTTCTAGTAAAGTATTAAAAGTGTCTATCTTGAAATATTGTGACGTCTCATCTTTCCCAAAACTATAGGGTTATTTCTCTCAATAGGATTCTTCTAATTCCTATCTTGAGATAACGAGTTTACAAGCAATTCGGTTTTCATAGTTTCACCTATGGTGACTTTATATAACTTTTGCCCTCTACCAAAACAATAGGGTTCTTTTATTGAACATTAAGTATCTACACTCTAGTATGTAAAGCATCCTTGATCGCTAACTTGAGATATCGTGTTTACAATTTGTTTTAGGTTTTTGGCCTCTGGTGACCTAAAATAACCTTTGACTTCTGGTGACCTCAAATGACCTTTGACCTTCACAA
Source organism: Holothuria glaberrima (assembly GCA_009936505.3). Taxonomy (NCBI): domain Eukaryota; kingdom Metazoa; phylum Echinodermata; class Holothuroidea; order Aspidochirotida; family Holothuriidae; genus Holothuria; species Holothuria glaberrima. Next base: position 19,232 of record WURT03368770.1, on the reverse strand, counting down.
AAAACTACACGTACCTTTCTCTTGTTATGAATATTCTTCATACTAAGTATGAAAAGAATTTATTATTGCTTTCTTGAGAAATCGTGTTTACAATCTAAAACGTCACAATCACATGTTCATACACACACATACACTTCCAGCGTGATTGCATTGATTTATTTTGCCTTTGGAAAGGAATCAAAAAGGGGAATTAGAATGTTTCAAAGTGCAAGGAGGTACTAGGTAAGCTATTGTTCCGGTCAAAAATAAATAGTTACATTCACTCTGTACCGACGTACGAAATATAGCTTACAATCATAAGTTCCTGTTCCATGTAGCGTAAAAGTCAAGAAGCAAGGTGCCCACTGCATTTCTCTGGAGTAATTTATGTCCACCAGTTACATATGTTTGTTTTTGTTTTTGTTTTTTGTTGTTGTTGTTTTTTTTTTGTTTTTTTTTTGTTTTTTGTTTTACTCCTGTACAATACAGTACATATCACGGATTGGGTTGTAAGTATGAAAATAAAATGATTTGGTACTATAGAGAAGAGGGGTCTAAGAACTAACCATTTGGGGAAACTATGGATTCCACGAATTAATCACGGATTGCAATGATTCAAGCACCTCAATGCAAATCCTCGCCTTTTTAATAGATTTTGAAAAATGTGGTTGGCTGATACGCAAATGTGTATAAATTTCCATTATTCAATCATTTATCAAGTACCTCGCACTACACTCGAGAAGTCATAACCTTATTCGAAGTGGCCTCCGTGCAAAATTAAACTCGAGGGGTGTTGTTGAGATGAGTATTTTTGTAAGTGCGTCTACGCTCAGGGACTTTTCCTTTGAAATACGATTGAAGAGTAGGCACTGTCTTCACGCAACCTGGAAACATGATTAATGAATCGCCATTGTAACTTGTAACCTCTTAGAACAGTTAAATAAAAAATAAGAATTCCCGAACTTTTAAGTGAGGTTGTACCAAACATTGATGTAAAAATTGCCATTATTTCGTATATTTGCTCAAGAAAAGAATAATTTCTACTTTATGTATGTGTACATTTACTTTGTTGTACAAGATATTTGAAATTTGAACACTTAGTTTGTGTAAATGTTTACTTGAAAACGTTTTGGAGTTCTAATTTTACTTAAAGATTGAAGAGTATTTCTGTGAGTTTGGTTGCTCGGAAACGCAGCTTTCCATTAACTGCAGCGTTAACTTGACAAATGCCGACTACAGTCAGAGCATATCAGACAGTTGCTATTTCACGAGATTCCGATTTGAAAGGGTGGATAGCCTTTGGATAGACCTATACTTTGAATATTATTGCCATTCGTGGTGTTACATAACAGATTTAATCATATATGCGGGTAGTACAAGATATGCCTAAACACGTTGCCTCAGACGGTTTCAAGGCCAACCGTAAGTTACAGAGTACATTACTTTAGTAAACGTTACTGATAGGGTGTATAGGAATGTTGTTCAACTACTATATACAAATATAGAACGTTTTGGACAAACCTCAATCTCGTGGCATAAGCAGCCGCTTGTTGGAGGGTAACATCTGTGCAACAGAGAGTATAAAGCCTGTAGCTATGGTTAAGACGCAAACCATATGATTTAATTAATCATTAGCTAAAGAAAAGGTGGACGACCTGCGATAGCTAGAAGTATCATTTGGTGCCCGGACACCTCCCAAATATGAAATTAATAAAAAAAACCCACTTCTAGTTGAAGTAGAGTAGTACCGGTAGTAGATGGAATGATAACTATGTAAAATTACTTTTCTTTGGAGAGTTTCGAGAGTACCGCTCATAGGTACACGGATACTGCATAATAAATTGACACCAAAAATCATTCCAATAAACGTTAATAGTCATTTTCATATTTGGATAAACTTTACCTGCCGCTCTCACTATTATAATCCCGCAAACTGTTCGTTCTCATTCAAATTTTCAACATTACCATTTGTGAGGGGCTCAATGAGCACTTAATGCCGTCGTTGGAGGTCATACAAAAGCTTCACGCTGGCATCCCTATTTTGTAACAGTTATAGATAGTGGACAGAATTATGGCTGACCCCTTAAAATTTCGGGTTCCATCCGACCCTGAAACCCCCAGTACCTGGAAAACTCGGGGTCCAATCTGAAATTTTCGGGGTTCTGGTCTGGCAAACTCATTGGAGTGGCTGACTGGTAGATGAAGGGTGAATGCCACTTGATAATACAAATGATTACACTTCCAAATTTGATCTTGGAAATAATCATTGTATAATAAATACCATCTCTTATAGCCATCATTCATGGCTCGCGCCATTTCAAGCCACGTGATCAACTACTTGTGACCAACTTTCCACACGTGTGTCAATCGGTCATACTAGCGTACAAACCCATAGAATTCGGGAGACGGAAATTCATTAATCATGAGACCGTGTGGCATCAAACTATTTTTATTTCATATTATTCAATGATATTCAGCTTGAGTTACGATCCGCAAATCACCACAGCCGCCGAAATGATGATAAGCAAAATTTTTCGAACTTCAAGTTCCAACTTCCAACGTAGGCTAAACTAATTCTCATTTTTCAATTTTTTTGAGTACGTACTGAGCATGCAAACTCCCCACTAATCTGCACGCCCATGAGTCAGGTTTCGCGCCATCACCACCGCGTGCACAGAAATTGCAGAATATCGTGGCCGTGGGTTGGTTGAATGAGAATCGCATCAACCAATCAGAAGTGTCGAGTGTCAAGTCCATCGTACAGTAAGCTTATACGCGTATTTCGACAGGTAGGATATACGAATACGATGTCGATATGGAAAAGTGGCTTGGGAAGTATGAATCAGTAAAGGCCGGGAGCAGTCAGAATGACAGTTTCAGAACAAATAATTATTAAATGAAGAAAAACCTTGTTGATTTGATCTTTGACTATGACAAACTCCAGCCCAAATAATTCAATATTTAATTTTGCAGGTCATCTTGGAATTCGGGCACTTCTCAACGGGGAAATTATTGCGTCCTGACAGACGCAATTGGTTGAGTACAAGTGAAATTTTCGCGTTCATTTCCCTGAAAAAAGAGTCATGGACGCGGAGACGCGATCCAACGCGAAGCCTGATAGTGGAGAATTGCTGCAAATCTCAATACAAATCGGACCCCTGACGGGTCCTGTAAGTCCCCATCCAACTACTGCATGCGGTGCCGAAGAATCATCTGTACATTTCATCCCTTTGATTTGGGTAGACATCCTTTCCTACTCTTCTTCATCACAGCTGAAGGAAATGGCAACTGACATTATACGATGTCCCAGTTATTATCGTGATGATTTAAATAAAAAAGAAATAGGGGCGGCCTGTTAATTGTACGGCCAGGATTAAAAATGAATTTCCCGACATGAGCTCAAAAAGGTTTGCTACTTCTGGACTAAAATAACGGAAACGTCTTTTGATTTTACTCCACTTAAGTCTTTTGACTTTTCTGTCATATATGCATGCTCGTGAATCATAAGTAAATATCAGGCGACTAAAATAGTGCAGTAAACATTGCGCAATTGGCAGGGCTGTATCCGAGTCCACCTACCCCGATCTAGAGTTAATTCCAGTGGTCACCATTCCGAGCACATTCCCATTCCAGTCATTTGATAATATAGCATATAATAAAAATAGTTTTTTAATACTTTTCATGTACGATCAATTAAAATGGTCACTTTGGAGTCAATTTCATAATCTTTCCCACCTTGTGCTTTAGTTGAATGTGTGTGACCGTTCATGTATTAAACTGTTCACCAAATAGCAGTGTAGCGAACAATGTGTCTGCCATTTACTCGATTAGAGTCGGCTCCGATCCCAAGTCCATCTGCTGCCCATTCCGGGCCGATTCCGATTCCAGGACCTCTCATTCCGGACCAACTCCGAGTCCAGCAAAAACGGACCCTAGTCTGGAATTGAGTCCAAGTCCGGACTCGGGCGTTACAGGAGTGGAAACTGGATAGTAGTAATTCGGAAAATTTGTTAATGTCCATAGTTAGGACGGGCTGAACAATGTTTTGGTGTCAGCAGGGAGAAACCAGTTTTCAAAATATCAGCTACCTGATGCCAACATGCAAGTCAAAATTGCGAACAATCTAATTACTCCCCTCTTTTAACCAAGAAAATGCCAGCTCCCCACTTAAACTGAAGTTCGCACGGAGGTGGATCAACTTGTTACAGTCACCCTTTCTGTCAAGCATATCACACTAACCCTGACATTTAGTTTAAAACATCTGACATTCTTAACAGCTCTAAAATGCAACATATACTTTGGGCATCTGCTCTTTTTTGGTTCGGTAGATCAACGCCTTATGCTCTTTTGTGGTTGCGACCAACGCCTAATAAACTATCTGTCGCGACCTTTAAAAATATGGAAAATACCGAATATGGGATAGGAAAAAAAACTATTCAACTCATCAGCTGTACTTTTTCTCAAACGTGACATCTCAAAATAAATCCTGTTCAGATGCAACTTGCAAGGTCTTGGAAGTATCATTTCCGGGAATGTGGGAGGCATGTTTCGCTTAAAATTGCTTGGTATGCTTAATGCTAAACAATGTTTACAGTGTGACATATATTTAGCCCATAGTCAGTTTGGGGGAGTCAAAATATGGATTGCCAGTGAACTATTTGGAAATCTACGCTTAATGATCCTGTTTTTAAAAGCATTTGTGTTCTTGTAAGTTTTTAGACAAGGCAATAACTGTTATTAGTTGCTATCAGCCGAAACGGAACCACTCTGATTGGGCATTGACATACGCACATCTGTGTGGTGTAAATGACATGTACCTTAAATGGAGGCAACAAAGTCCCTGATACCTCATAAGGAGGATAACTTACACGTAACGAAGCTGCTTTGTATAGGCGTATAAGCCGGAAGGGAATGGGGCTCCAACAACCCTTTGGACAAAAAATGGGCTATATTTGGGCATATATATGCTTTTTCCAAAGGGCATTTATCAAACTTCCGGGCAAAAGTGTTGCGCCCCTCCCTCTTGGAAGTAGTTCCGTACTTTTATGCAACTTTGCAGGTCTTTTAGGATAACTTGTGAAATTAAACGAGATTTTGAACCGCGAGGGGAGATCACCTGTCCCTCAGATTCCCTGATTGATCATTCAGAAAAATTCGCAAGACACTCAGCATACCAACCATTCTGTCAATTTAGCTCAGCTATTAAATGCATAAAGCTTTCTATCGAGAACTGGAGAAAGGAGTGATAGATAAGTTCGTCATCTCAATCTGTCTGTTAGTGATGAACCATTGGTAAAGGCCAACGTCAAAAAACCTTTTCATATTTGTTTGTTATGGTAGTCTACAGATATTTGATACTTCGAAGGCAATTTTTCTTTTGAATGTATGAAATCTCATTGAACGTTCTTCCGTGAAAAACTTTGGGCAAGTTCATGACATTTCTATTCCTCTAAGGATATTTGGTGTTTATTTCTTTACACATCTAATTTTGATTTGATTCTCTTAATTTCAATCGCTACAATTTTAAACACTAAAATAACCTAACGAAAACTGCATTTAATGGTGATAGTGCTTCCACATTGTAGAAAAGTTGTAACACTACCATTTATTCACCAGCAAATGGTTAATTGAACGTTGTTTTACTCAAAAAGAGGGAAGGAGAAACCCTTAGGTATCCTCAGTTCTTAAGTTGTACAAAGAATGTGTTCAATGATGTAAAACATTGAGGGGATGTCTCAAGAGATTTCTTCCTCTACCATCTGTAGCTCGTATACACCATGCATTCTATGCACGAGTTCAATCTATAACTTGAAAGTAGCTACTTCAAGTTCGAAAAGTGTGTAAGCTGGATAAAAACAAATTTGCAAAAGTTTTGGACAGGTTACGGTCTGTACTACTTTGTTAAATAAAATCAAAACATTCGCTAACAAAACGGGCGGTTACGGCTTGATCACATTAAAGCACTCCAGGGCAGAAACAGTTGTTTTTCATCCAAGAACAATCAACGGTTTTCCCATCTAAACTGGACTTTTAAAAGAAACCAAATCTGATCTAAACTGTTGAGTTGGTTAGCCATCCGACGTCAAGTTGTAATTCAAAAGGGCTTTTCCCATGACCTTCAATACCTGAATTATTATAACAGTTCACTATAATTTCTTTCATTCAATGCACTTCACCTAATTCACTGCATAAGCCAGTTTAAACTCAGAATTGACTAACTGATGTGACAGGGACATCACAAGTCACTATTAACGAAATATTTTACGATAACATGTGCATCTTATAGTTCTGTCTCAAATTATATTATAAAAAGGAAATAAACAGTCGTCCCACACTTACAATTATCCTTGACATTAGCTAAATCTATCAGATCTCGTCTTCTGTTTATTGAAAGTAAATTTAATGGCATTTCAGAATACACGTATATATGTATTATATACATATATACATATATATATATATAATATATTATACTATATGATATCATATGAAATGATATCATACCATATCATATCATTATATATATATATATATATATATATATAAATATTATCCTTTTATCATTTTCGAAAGCAACACCAGTATGTTTGTTCATCCACCGGTAAACTGTATGTCACAAAATCTCGGCAATATGGTAAATTGTTTCTTTTAAACAGAAAAAAATGCCAAGTTGTTCAATCTAGGCTACGTTTCGGTTTTGTTTAAACGAAAACGAAAAGACACACAACACTGAGAACCAACCCACGTGAGGTCATACAAGAAAATTCGGAACCGCCGGCTCATACTTCGCTGTGTGTTTTCAATCTTTTAAAGAGATCTCTTACGTCCAGGGAAGAATCCCTGCTCAGTAAAGGCATAAAGTTCTGTTCCAAGTCCCTCTAACGTGACAGATTACGTTTTTCAAGGGACTTGATGCTTTTAAGAGCAAATTAAGACTTTTTGAATATTTTAATTCTTCGGATGACACCAGTGATGCTAATTTTGAAACACCACGCTTTCAAAACAAGAGTGACTAGTCTCTCTAGAAGGTAGGGGTCGTTTTCTTAATGTTAATGGTCCCTTGCCATCTACCACAGACATGTTCACTGGCAATGTACCCTAGTAGTGTACCGTAGTATACCCCAATTTTTTGTTTTAGAAGGCGTTAGGAATGCTCTATTATGTCGTATTAGTCAGAAGCCCTCCACTGCCAATCTTGTTGAATGTTTAATAATTTGTTTGACTAAGAATTATTTTGAATTTTATTTTTTACACAAATTCACGGTACTTCCATAGGGCCAAAAATGGCGCCAGGGTATGCCTGTTTAGGAATGGGTGTAGTCGAGGATAGGTAAGGGGACACCTGTAAGTTAAAACCCTCACTGTGGTGCCGTTATTTTGATGGCCCTCACTAGCGTAACTGGGGTGATAGAAGGGGGCAGGGATGAAAATAAGGTAAATGTACCGACAGCATACAGTCAATGTACTGACATTTTGTCAAAGGGTTTATCACTTAACAAGTCACCACGCACCCGTGACCCCCCCCCCCATCCACCCCAAATCTTGCATTATTTTCTCATACCTTCATAGTTCATTAAACTACAAAATACCATTAACCAGGGGCTTCGATTTGATTTTGGAAGTGGGGGACATCTGGCCTAAAACTTTTCTCTTATCCTGGGAGTCTAAAGTCCAAGGGAGTCTAAGAGGAGGAGGGCCAGGTGCAAAATGGTGCCAAATGTTTCAATATTTGGGGTTACTATGAAAATTGGGGATATACGTCACTGCCCAAAGGAAAAACTGCATGCAGGCTCAGCCAGGGATGGTGCTTGGATTTACCGATATAGGCCGGGCCAAGCGCCCTGGCATGGGGCATCTACTCTAAGCACCGATGGATGCATTGCTAAAATGATGCCGATTGCAAAATATAAGGCACGCAAACCGCGCCAAAAAAATTGGGATTATATTGATAAAGATTTCATATTTTTGTTTTCATTAGGAAAAGTTGAAAAAGTTTGCCATGGGTTTTTATTAAAAAATCTGCCCTTCTTAAGAGCAAACCAAGAAAGTTGATGGTGCAAAAAGCATAGCCTTCTTCGGGGAGTACATTTTTCATCTTATCAGGGCTCCCAACAGAGAGGCAAAATAATATAGGAATTTTTGGATGAATATATAGGATTTTGTCTCTGGAAACACAGGAATATATAGGAAAAATAAACTGTTTTTTAGGAAATATAGTTGAAGTGGGGGTAGGCAGTATCACCATCTGACATTACCTGGTGTGAACTTGTAATTTTTTAGCGCAAATCCCGGACCATTAACTTTGAGCCTGAACAAAGAGCTTTACAATCCACTCTTTTGGTGCAAGGAGTGTTGTTCTCAAAATGACATTTAGGCAGTTTATCAAAATCATATAACTCCTGAAAATAAACCCTATTGAAAAATTTTGACTATTAAGTAGGCTAACACCCATAGCCTGGATGAAATCTCTTGGGGGGCAGTTTATGACACTATCTAAGTGGAGCATCAAGTGGTAAGCCTACTGTACAGATAGTAAACACCCTGGTGGACCCTTCTTTCTTCACATTCTGAGTACCACTGTGAATGGTGGGGGCTGCTAAGGGGAGGGGTACATGTAAGGTGGGACTTAGGTTCAAAATTGTACTATCACTAGCAAAGCTTTGAACTGATCATGTTACAAATTGTCATTATTTTGTGATATTCTTCATATTTTGTGACTGCACGGAAGGCAAGAGGTGCTGTCTAAGAGAAGAGGACGACATCCTTTACTCTTCGAGAAAATTTTGTCTATAAGGGCGGCTTGGATGCAAAATGGTGCTATATTTCTAAAGCTACATAAAGCTTTGAATTGATTATGTTTAGGAATCTTTATTGTTTAGTGTTTTTTCTATCCTGTGAGGGTGTACTGTAATTTAAGGGGATATTACCAAAGGGGAGGGATTACACCTCTATGAGAAATTTGGTAAAGCTTTGTACTCATAACATGATCTGAACTTTTAATTATTTACTGAATTCTTTGGCTGTGACATGCATGGCACCCCTACAAGAGGTCTGGTACCCCGTGCATGCTCCCCCCCCCAATGCTGTTATTTTGACACGGGTAGGCATTATCAGTTGGTGTGCAGCCATAGTGTAAGCCTTGCAAGAAAATGGGGGAAATGACACATTTTAGACTTTAAAAGTTGCATCTAGGCATTCTTTACTTCTAAATTTCATGCTTTAGAAACAAATTTAGATTTCAAGAAGAAAAATTACATTTGATTTAAAGGGGAGTATGTAGTCAACCCAATTTGAATTAGTGTACCCGGGCATTCTATTTCATGAATGGCTCTTGAGAATCATGCTGCAATGTGTTTCTTACTGGGTGAGTTGAGAAATTTACGTACCAACTAACTCCATGCTTTACCTTGGACATGCAATATTTATGATCTAATATATATCATGAAAGTTACTTAAGTGAAATAAGTGGCTATTTGTGAGATTTTGCTCTTGTTCAAAATAAGTTTGCAGGAACTCCTTATGCCCTTAAAGTTTAGATAATATTTAAAGGTAATCATTGGCTATTTTATCATTAGCCAGAGTGTATGGTGATGTATTCCAGCAGAAGATGGTTCATTCCTCAGGCAGAGAAACCAACATAAGAACATGTCCAATGTGGGAGCCCAGGGATCTCCCTAGGAAAATTTGGGGAAAAAGAACCTTTAAATGCAATTTTCCAGGGTCTTGGGGCCTTGAAATCATAATTTGCACACTGGAATTGTTAGAATTTCTGTATTTTCTCAAGATGGCCAACTTTCATTTACAGTTTGGAAATCTCAGGCTACTGCCCTGAACACAGACACAAACTTAAATGAAAAATATAGGAAATATAGGTTTAGGTTTCCCCTTTTTATAGGAAAATATATGCTCATTTTCAAAATATAGGAATATATAGGAAATATAGGATCGTTGGGAGCCCTGTCTTATCCATTTAGGCTCCTAGACCAAACTATAAAATCTTTTTCCTTACAACATATATTTGCCACGATGGTCAGGCTGAAGAATCTTCCAGAAGATAGGGAAAGAGGTTAGAATTTCTCAACGGTTCATTTTCCTGTTCTATTGAATCACAACTACAATATTTGTGGAACCTTTAACGATGAATAAATCTAGTATGTTGGAAATGGCGGGCGTTACAGCTACACAGAACTAAAGATGAAAGTGCGTGTAGCGCGCGAAAATTTTTTTAAGTTATAGAAAGAATTTTTATTGAACTTACTGCCTACGGACCTTATAAAGTGACATGTGGAATACTTTTCTGTGCATATTAAATATACGATATGCCTATTGAGTTCCACAGTCGGTGGATGCTGTACCAACAAGATCAGCAAATGTACCGACAGGCCATCCCAGGAGTACAAGTGGGGGGCGACCGCCCCCTGCCCCCCCCTTACGTTACGCCACTGACTCAATATGTGCAATCCACATGCTAAGTATGAGAACCCTAAAAGTTATCCTTCTTGAGATATTGTGTTTACATGGTTTTGACTATTTGACCCCTGGTGATCCCAAATGACCTTTGACCTCCACCAAAAACAACAAAGATAATTTACTCAATATGGGCAATCCACATGCTATGTATGAGATCCCTCACACTTACCCTTCTTGAGATAATGTGTTTACAAGGTTTTGACCGTTTGACATCTGTTGACCCCAAATGACCTTTGACCTCCACCAAAAACAATAGGGTTCAGCTGCTCAATCCACATGCTACGTATAAGATACCTCACACTAACCCTTCTTGAGATAACGTGTTTACAAGGTTTTGACCTTATGACCTCTGGTTATAATGTCAATCAGTGTGCATTTCAGTGTTTTATTATAATGAACTGTCAGTATATCGTATAAGGAGGCTGGAAGTGCAAAATTATATGAAAAAAGTGAAGGCAAAAAATCCTTTTTACTGTCGCACAAAGTTCACTTCTTTCCTCTACTCAAAAGCCAATGGCTTCAATGGCCTAAAGTAGTACAGTACAGTAAGTTAGCCTACATGTAGAATCCTTGAATACCACAGTACTTTTTACTGTACATTCACCGAACAACAGTCATGGGGCAACTCTCAAGTACTGTAGCTCTAACTTGTTTATTTTGTTATCATGAATGAACGATAGTGGGCATATTACAGTACCACTCAAGTATTTGTGCAAATATCTATCGAAGATGGTGCTACGGTAACGATAGTTCTATACATGTCCTGAAAATGTAAAAGACTATCTAAAGAAATTAATGTGATTATCCAAAGAAAGATCTGGGAATGTGAGTCCTTCCTGGGCTGCTGCAATGTGTCCTTGAGCATTTATACGCCTCACTCCAATTGCTCCTCCTGTCCACCCAGGTGAAAGTCTGAAGGCCAACTGACTACGACTATAGGATTACCCAACAATGGATGGATGTACTGTACCATTCTGGGGGAGTACCAAACTATTTTATCTCTTAAGGTCAAGAAACTTGCTGGATGCACAGTAGGCACCGGCACTATACCACTCCAATTGAAAGAAGTGGCATATTTCACACAGTAAACTAATAACAGGATGCAGGATTTGCCATTTTCTTGTTGTAGTAAGTTACATCCAAATGTCTGATACTATGGAGATCATTAAACTTGAACTTACATTCACTGAGACAATAAGACAAAATGTTCTTGTACATTTAAGAGCATGAAATGTCCTTTATTCAAACCCACTAAATTTCTTACCCAGCATTGTTACTAACGGCTGTTAAATCCTTCACTCCTGTTTTGAGTAAACCGCTGATCAAATTCTCAGGGATTCCACACAAACCAAATCCTGGAAAAAAAAAAGAAAAAAGGAATAAAAGTGTGTTTGAAGATGTACCTAGAGTACTGCAGCTGGCATGGTATCAAACCCATTAGTGAGGCTAGTATTGTACAGATTTCTAGTGAACCTGATATTATAATTTAGTCTGCTACAAGTACAGATTCACTGATAGTAAGCATTCAATAAACCTACTACATCTGCTTCCCAAAATGGAATGCATCTGAGTCAAGTAGGAGAAGTACAGTATAAACTTATAATCAATGCACCACTTGTAAGTGTGATATCACAAACCATACACAGTCTCAATCATGTGGTTACATTACCACACAACAGGCCTACATGAAGCCACAAACTATCACTCATCTTCAGAGAGGTGTGTTGTTTTGGTGTTATCCTAACACTAAGCAAACTGTTACTCCATAGGCACTATACTTATCAAGGGTCCAAAAACTATGAACTCACTGGTTGGCAGGAATTGAAAAACTTGGAACTGCACTTTTGACAAAATATATACTCAATAATACTGTATCTGCTGCTGCTGGTAGTGGTGGTGGTCACTGGTCAGCACCCATCGAGAATGACCACAATCACCACAAACTTCACAAAGCAGTGCATTACAGTATTTCCAATCGCGACTGATTTCATACAACAGAGTATAAAACAGTAGTGTCTTGCTTTCCACATACATTTTCTTCAGCCCTGCATGATTCGCATGTCTTGATAAACTTCCAAAAAGACATTTACAGTACCTTCAACTTGTTTTCATGAAACACAAAAGCTTTCACCAAAGTAACAGGGAATGCATACTGTAGGTCTGGCATATTTTCTTGTCTGAATTTTGAAGAAACGTTATTTATCATTTTTGGGAAGGTTGCTCCTCAACTCATTTGTTGTGAAGGATAATCTGCACCACAGCTTAAACAGTGTATTTGGACCCTTGCTGCTGACACAGGAAAAGAACTGCCACCCACTCAAGCAATCCTAGACAAAACCCTGTACACTATACTGTATATACTCTATTTCATGATAACATCAAGTGTTAAAGGATAAATATATGCAATCCTCCATGATGAGAGACAAGGTCATACTAACTAGCGAGATTTTCCTAATCTTCCCCCAAATTTACTTCATGTAATGTATATATTGAAAGCTGTGTATCATTTGCACCTACAGTACTGTATGTAAAACATGACTGAACTCACCTACAGTAGTGCATTATAAGACCACAACCATTAGAGTTCATCATAATATGCTTAGTGTAAATGCTAACTTTTTGTGAGAGTGGTCAACACTGAACACAAAAACTACTTCTGGGCATAACAATTTTATTACCCTTAGGTAAAAATGGAAAAAAGTTGAGGAAATGTCCACCTTGAAATAAAACATAAAGATGCCCACCAGACAAGTTTGCCAGTCAAGTATAGTAGCCTACAGTATTTATGAAGAATGGAACAGTAAAGAGGTAAAATGTTCTGGAATTTTCTTACTGCTTTTGTGCAGAAATGTACAATAGCAATTAGAATGTTCAAACAAAGGTACAGTTTCCTCATGCTAATAAATTATAATTAACACTTTACTACTGAATCACAGTTTAAAGCACTCTACGGAATACACAATGTCCTTTGGGGAATAAACTGCTTAACTTTATACACGAAATCATTTGACCATGGTTGTGTAATGCAATTACTGTGATAAACATGCTGTACATGCAGTAAACAATAATTTCAAATTGCCAACTTACAGAAAATTCTCAATGATACTGTTTACAATCAATCTGCAGGTGTAACTGAATGCAATTTTTTAAACCCTCAAAGAAACTTTAAATTTCTTGAAATATTTGTTCACAAAAGTAGCTTCATATCTTCAATAAAGGATATTACCTTGAGTTAGTAACCAGGCTGGCACAGTAATATGAAGTTTGTACAATGGGATGTGCTATTTGTTTTCACCTACACTTACTGTATGTTATTGTCACTCAAGTTAATCCATTTAACTTCATAGGAAATTCATCTTAATTCTATTCAAAAACAAAAATACTGTATAAGTGATCATTGCAATTAACTTGTCATCACTTTTCACAGTGTATAAATGTATAAACATTCCATAAAAATGAATGTCAATAGCTTGAGTCAAGGCTAATATTACTGTAAGCGGGCGCCGGGCGATTTTTACCTTGCGGTTCGTTATGTTTTACTCTCGGTCCGCTCAAAGATAAGACAGCCAGGAGTCCGCAATATTCTGTTTTTAGCACCCGTAAAAGCTTCGTTGTTTGAACGTATCACACTTTGTATAAATCAAGAATTGCTAAAGGCCACTCCTGGTCAAGAAATAGTTGCTCCCGGTTCTACCAGAAAATCATACAAACGAGAGCTACTTTTTTTCAGCTTTGGCTCTCTGTCTGTGTCTGCTTAACATAAGGCTGGGTTGAGTACTCACCACCAACAAGAAGTCTGGAGTTATCTGGGATATCTGAGACAGCATCTGATGGATCAGAGTAAAACTGAGCTAGTTGAGCTCGACTTGTTGAAAAGTTGGAACAAGATATCTAATGAAAAAATGCAGAATACTGTACAACATTATTAGGTTTCACTGACTTAAATGCTGTAAAGGTCTGCACTACATTTTTGTCTGCCCACCAGAAAATCATATATGAAACATCTCTTTCAACAGGTGAATGTCCTGAACAATGTTTGCAAGGACCATGAACTGTATATGGAGCTCTCTGCAACCAGCTACTGTAGTATAGGCCTATACCAGCCCACACTGAGAAGTATTAGGTTACACAATATGACCTTATATACATGTTCATACAAACATGTATGGGCTAATGAACATGATCAATTTTGAGATTTTAGTTATATACATTAAAGCAGTTTATGCATGACTGTGGCCACTTGTTTCACATATTAAACCATCAGATATGGTTTTTTTCCCATACCAAGGTTCAAAGTGGGCATATGAGATGTGACTGTACAGTTGTTGGTACTGTTGTTATACAGAACCAGTATTGAAGTACTGACTCTCAACTGCAAGAAGATTAACAATCAACTTGTTTGTACAGTATTTTAAAGAAAGTTGAAGAGGTATATCCTATATTTGTCAAATAGTGCTGTAAGTTCATCAATGTGCAGTAATTAATCTCCACTGCTCTGGAAATGTTACAACCAATTGAACATTCAAAAACAGGAATCCTAAGTTCTACCACATGTCCATTGGTCAGGGAAGGATGGCATACAACTAGTGTTTACTACATATTGGAACTACACAATGTTTTCAAACCCTTGCAAAATTGCCATTGTAATGAGTGTCAGTTGCATGAAAACTTGGGGCAATGTTGCATGCTGATATGGTAAGAAAAATGCAGACCTGTACAGTGGTGGTACTGTAATTTAGTTTACAGTAGCTTTGCAGGTGTGAGAGATTTAAAAGATGCATAATTGTCCATTCTTTTTGTGGGAAAAATATGAAATAAAGAGAAATACCAGTAATTTTACCAAGTAATGGGTGTAGTAATGCAATTACATGCCTGTGATTTTTGTATTCCCTACCATCCAACCCTCCTTGTGCCAGCCAAGTCTGGCATTCATCTTGCATACATATGTCAAACTTTCCTGACTGGAACTACATGTACCCTAGGCCTACATGTACCCTAGGCCTGTAATAGTCTCCAACCTTTATGGACACAGAGCCCATTACTTTGCGCCCCCATTACTTTTGCCCCCAAACGCAGTGTTTTATGCCCCTGAAATTTCCAGCAGAGCAGTATTGATCGTTATTGGGACAGTGAAGTAACAAGACTCATACAAACAGAATACCTTTTCTGTGTTGATAAGTTCATAAGCCATAGACTGGTTTAATTGCCTTTGCCAGGTTAGATGCAAACCTTCGACAATTACCACTAAATGCAAAACTCTGCAAAGAGGAGTGTGCGCCTGCTTTGGGGATTATGAGTGAATAACTGTACTCAAAAGTGAATGTTCTCCAACATGGCACTTACATAAGCTAACCAATTTTCTTGTGCTACCTTCAGATACCGTAAATCAAATAAATTCGTAAATTTATATAAAGTAGTGTTAACTAACTTACAGTAGATGGCAGTCACCCCAAGTTTATTTTCAAAAGTTTGCTAAATCTTGCAAATCTCTTATTTAGCTCTCAAGTATCTTTCATTACGTTTCTGTATACAAGTTTTGAAGGTAAACTATGGAGTTTTTATGCATTAATTAAACAAATGAGTAACAAACATGTTGTCACATGATTGATACAGTAAAAGCCATTCCTGAACAAGTATGACAGAGCATACTCAATCAAATTAGAGGGCAGCATTTCCCCTTTAAAAGATTTGCACCAAGCATGGAAACTCCCCTGAATTTCTTTGCAAGCTGTATCCACACTTTACTGTACCTTCCTCTTGCAACTCATAGGCAACACTACCATTTACTACTGTATGCCTACATCAGCAATTAAATTTCAATTCTTCACATCATCCAATGTCATACTGAACTCCTCCATAATTTCATTATGTTTTAACTTAAAAGTTGAAGAAATCAAACAGATCTACAGTATGTGTAGCCAGATATCTTCCACACCAAAATTTCCTTCTAAGGTGGAAACTATTAGGGGAGCAGGGGAAGTAAAATAATTTTTTGGACACATCAGTAGAGTTGAGTTGCACTGCACAAACTACTGTCGTAAAGTGAGCAACCAAGACGGTAAAGGTTGGCCTGCACTGAGAACATGTCCCCTGAGCAAACAGCTCTGACTCTCTCTCCACTTAATTTCTTTGGTTGTCTTTAAATCTGTGCCAAAAATTCAACTTTTACAAGGCATTCTACATGCAAAGTAGAAGCTGTCTTGAAAAACAACATCAAGGCTGTCATCAAAGTTTAGCTAAGGTATACCAGACAATCTCAGGGACTGTGTACTTTAGCACCATGCAGTCTGATCATCCAGCTACAAAATTTATGTATTAATGATACGTACAGTAACTAAAAAGTACAGCAACAAATGAAGTATCACAATGACATCATTGCATGAGGCTGGACTATCCAATGGGAGAACCACATTCCATAAAAGGAAACCCCCATACTTTACATAATGTAGGGCTTAAACTAACCGACGGCACCAACATTAATTGCTGTCAGTGCCCTCCCTAGTTATCGTGATGCCCTCAAAAATCAAGACAACCAACGGCAGTAAACTGCCTTGCCCTCGTTTGAAATTGCCGTTGGTGCCCCTTGGTCAGCCATCCCTAAGTTGTTCTGCAATTTCATTTTTGCAGGGACATACTGTAGCAGTATTACTACAAAGGCTGTGACTTTTTACTTTGATAGTTCACTCAAACAGAATTATTTCCCTAAAGTGCCATGCCACTGTGATCGTAGCCAGCCTAATACACACAATCATGCACAAATAATAACGAATTCTGGGAAGCAATATGCATTGTATTGCATCTGTAGATGCATATTTGTATTAAAACACTAAGTCATTACCCTATGCACCATCATTCCAGTACAGTTTAGAGAAAATGCCTTGGTGCCCTGACTGAATTTTGGGAGTTGCCTTGGTGCCCGCTTTGGTTAATCAAAACTACCTTGTGCCCTGCCTTTTGGACAAAAATCCAAGGCAATTTTTATGTGCCCTCCAAAAATTGCATTGCTCTTCTCAATTCTTACTTCAAGGCATGAGAATGTGAGGTATCATTGCATTAGCCTTAGTCCAAACTACCGTAACTGTTTCCCAGCATCACTCTGTGATGCCATAATTACACCTATCATTAAAAAGCCCAGTCTGAACCCAGTTATACTCCAAAATTACCTGTGTCTAATCTCCCCACTCTCGGTAAAATTCTTGAATACCCTGTCATAGCCAGACTTAATGATCATTTTAATTCTGAGGGTCTGAATGACATGTTTCGGTCTGCTTACAATACAAACCTTTACATACTGTACTGTAGAACGGAGACAGCTTTACTTTGTGTAAACCAGAAAGCCCAAAGGCTTACAGTAGTGATTCCTTGCTGAAAGGGGGATGCTCTGTCACACAGAGGTTCATCCCTTAAATTTATGACCTTTGAACCCCACCAAAACTTAAATAACAAAAAAGTTGAAAAAAAAACACATCTAAGAAGGTATTTGTCTGTGCTTCCTCCCTTGTAATTTCATGTTTACAAAGTTTCAGTTTTTGACCTTTAAAATGACTTGTGACCTCCAGCAAAACAAAAGGGTTCCTCCTCTCAAAATGACAAATCTAAACACAAAGTGTGAACAGCTTTTATCCTTCCCATCTTCATATGTCATGTTGATACGGTTTTTAGTCTTTGACCTCTGGGGACCTTAAATGACATATGATCTTCACCAAAAACAATGAGGATCAACATGACAAATCTATATACCATATAAAAACTGTCCATCATTGTATCTTGAAATATTGTATTTACAAGCCCTATACAAAGTTTTTGCAGTTCACCTGGGATGACCTAAGATGACCTTTGACCAACAAAGACAATAGGGTTCTTCCTCTCAACATGACATATTTATATATTAAATATGTTAAGTGTCTGTCATTGATATATATATATATATAAATATATATATTGAGATATCGTGATTACAAGCCATTTTCAAGGTTTTCCCAGTTTAACCTCAGTGATGTCAGATGACCTTTGACCTCTTCCAAAAACAATAGGGTTCTTCCTCTCAGCATGACAAATTTATATACCAAATATGAAAAGTGGCAGTCGTTCCTACCTCGAGATCTCGCGATTACAAGATTTTCGATATTTGACCTCTGGTGCCTTCAAATGACCTTTGACCTCCACCAAAAACAATAGGGTTCTTCATCTCAACATGACAAATCTATATATCACATATGAAAGTGTCAGTCATTCCTATCTTGAGATATCGCGATTACAAGGTTTTTGGTCTTTGACCTCTGGTGACCTCGGATGACATTTGACCTCCACCAAAAAAAAAGGGGGTTCTTCCTCTAAACATGACAAATCTATATATCACATATGAAAAGTGTACAGTAGGTCATTCCTATCTTGAGATATCCTGATTACAAGGTTTTTGGTATTTGACCTCTGGTAACTTCAAATGACCTTTGACCTCCCCAGAAACAATAGGGTTCTTCCTGTTAACATGACAAATCTATATACCAAATATGAAAAGTGTCAGTCATTCCTATTTTGAGATATCGCCATCACACGGTTTTCGGTATTTGACCTCTGGTGACTTCAGATGACCTTTGACCTCCACAAAAAACGACAGGGTTCTTCCTCTAAACGTGAAAAATCTTCAATCAAATATGAAAAGTGTAGGTCATTCCTATCTTGAGATATCCTGATTACAAGGCTTTTGGTCTTTGACCTCTGGTGACCTCAAATGACCTTTGACCTCCACCACAAACAATAGGGTGCTTCCTCTCAACATGACA